>JAIKVE010000426.1:0-20664 GCA_024679115.1 Phytophthora pistaciae | reverse complement strand
CGCTCCATGCCCGTGCCCATGTATGGCCGCAACGGCGCGCCTCGGACGGCGATGGGCGTGCCGCAGTACGGAGCTGTGAACGTTGCGGGCGGCGCGGGCAATGGCGTCATCCCGCTCACCAGTGGCGTGGACCTGTACAATCCGACCAAGGCCGCAGCGCTGGACGGAGCCAGGTGCTTCTGCGTGATGCAGGGCGTCTCGGGCAAAGTGGTCAAGTGCGTGGACTGCGGCTTGGCTGTCCACGCCAAGTGCCATCAGTTAATCACGGTGAGTGAGCTCTTTGGCTGGAGATTGTCGCGCTGGCTGCACGTTCTGACGACTGGTGAAACTCGTGTTCCGTGTCTCGTTGTGTGGTGTGATACAGCTGAGTGGCGAGTGGTACTGTGAAATGTGCCGGTCCAAGACGTACGACCCGTTCTACCGCGTGCAGAAGACCGTGCTCGACCCGAACTTCGTGCGCTTCGCCAAGACTTCGAGCTCGTTCAGACTGGAGTACTACATCACCGACAACGATCTCAACAACATGTACGCGAACAGAGACCCGAAGCCTGGCTCGATGACGCCCGGTTCTTTGGAGTTGCAGCTGCGGTGCTTTGCCGTGAAAGAGGACCTTGCAGCAGGACACTGCTGGCCGGCGTCGACGCAGCTAAGCGTGAATGGCTTTGGCGTGCCGATTACGCAGCGTGCTCCACCAGGACACGCAAACCCGTCCAAGGTGTTACGCGAGCTTCCCGCTAACATCTTCCAGTATTCACGAGTAGGCCGGAACGTGGTTGACATACGAACCACGGAGAATCCGTCCGTGTTTGGGTTCATGGTGCAGATCGTGGAGGTGCGCAACATTAATGACCTCGTTACGGAGGTGAAAGAGGCGTCGAAGAACCTGACGTACGAGGGCGCCAAGCAAGAAGTTATCAAATCGTTTGGCAGCGAGGACGAGGACGACGTGGTGGCGACTGTTACGATGCTTTCTGTCCGCTGTCCCTTGGGTCTGTGTGTGATCAGCCTGCCAGCTCGAGGCTTGCACTGCAAGCATTTGCAGTGTTTCGACCTGAAAACCTTCATGCTGTTCAGCAAGAAAGCGCGATCAAAGGCGTGGCGGTGTACAGTGTGCCATCAAGTAAGCAAGCTCTTCCCTATTTGCTTGTTGTGGCTTCATACGGCAGCTAATGTGTTGTTGAATTTTTTGTGTTTATGCTTGGCCGGTATAGTTTATCAAGGCGTCCGATCTGCGTATTGATCCTTATTTAAAAAAGCTTCTCGCAGAGGTTGAAGGTGAAGACGAGCTGGAGGAAGTGGAGATCTTCCCTGATGGATCGTGGAAACGGAGGCTAGACGAGGAACTGGTGCCAGAACCCCCAGCGAAGAAGGTGAAAGCTGAGGAGGCAGAAGTTAGTACAGCTTCAACAAATGGGACATCTGCGCCTGCAACGTCGGTCGATGATGCGCATGGGCCACCTGGATCGAGTGCAGCAGCACCCGTGGAAATCGATCTACTATCAAGTGATGACGAAGACGAAGACACAGGGACTGCAAACGCATCAAGCGCCGCTACTACCACTACTGCCACTGCGTCTTCTTCAAGTCCGATTCTACTGGATGATGACATTGATATATTGACCGTGAGCAGCGACGCATGGGACGCACCAGCAACTTCGAGTGCCGCCAACCCAACGAGTGACGGCAACTGCGGTGAGTATTTCCCGTTCCCGTTGGACGAGAATCTGTTCCCTTCAAGCAACGCGGCGACCAGCAACACAGGTAATTTGCCCTCATGGATGCATTCGATATCTGCGAGCACTATCGTTAACAGTATGCCTCCCCCGGCGTCCACTGTTGCAGTGACATCAGCGCCGGCCGTCTCCCCTCCGCAAGAGGTGCTGAACCAAGCCGAGTCGACGTTGGCCAGCTCGATGGCCTCTCTGTCCCGGAATCACAACGTGAGCAACCCGTTTGACCAGCGGCAACGACGCCAAGCGCGGCCCCCTCCAAAACCCGTAGCGATGCCGAGCGACATGGACATTATCTGCCTACTGGACAGCGACAGCGACTGATGGATAGCAGCGATCTCCGTACGTACAACGAAGAAGTTTATTAGGCATTAGGGATTCTTATCGCTACGTTGCTTCAACACGCAGAAGAAGAGGGCGGGTGAAAGCCGAAAGCAGTGAGTAAATACAGTAGCTCGATCGCGTTGAAGTGGAGTGTAGCCATCTCGCACCTCGTCACATGTTCATGTTGTCAACACCATAATTCGACTATTTCCGAAGCAGCGGGAGAGTACCGCCATTTACTGCCGAGCCCCAAGCCGACGTCGCCGACCCGCTGATCATGTCGTCCACGGTGCTGGAGCAGCTGCGCGCGGAGCAGGAGGAGATCGAGGCGCTGGAGCGCGCCGTCGTATCCGCTCTGGGCGAGAAACCGCGCAACGTACGCTCCTCTAGCTGCAGCAGAAGACGAGAGATCGTCAGCCCCTTAGATTTACTCTAATTCTTACCTTTTGCCTTTATTTTTCAACAGCATCGCGGTCGGGTTCTGCACGGCCACAAAGTGAGCAACTTGCTGGACGCTGTGACGCAGCACAGCAAGCACGTCAAGGAGCTCTACGATGACGAAGACTGGTGTGTCACAAGCTTGTGCCATCGTATAATGAGAGCTGTGGGGCGGTACTAACGTGAGGCTGTGCGTTGCTATTGTGCTATGTTATATAGTATTTTTGCGGAGGAGACGGAGAACATGCGCGGACGAGCGGTGTTCACGTCGTTCTATGAGCAGCTCAAGTCCATCCGCACGTTCCACCGCAAATACCCGAACTCGGTGGTCTCGCACGAGCCCAACTTGGAGGAGGCGCTGCACCCGAACGTCCAATTTTCGGGTGAAGAACGCTTTGGCAAGTATGTGGATCTCAACGAGTTCTACACCCGATTCCTGAATATTCCAGAGCTCAAGTGGTGGGTAAATACTCTGTTTCTATTCTAGATGTTGCTGTGACTAATTTATGCTGGGTAAATAAAACATAGGCAAGCGCGCAAGACGCAAGAAGCGCTGAGCTCGAGCGCCAGGACCAAGGGAAGGAAAACACTGTCAAGCAACTCGATCGACTACCTGGCCTACTTGGCTTCGTTCTCGGACTTTTCTGCTATCCCAGCAGCGCAGAAGACGCAGTCGGCACCGTACCAGCAGTATCTGAAGGACTTGAAGAAGTATTTATTGGATTTCTACCGGCGCACGCAGCCTCTCGTGGATCTGGACGACGTCATCGAGGAGACTTCTGCAAAGTTCGAGAAGCAGTGGGCGCTGCACGAAGTCGCTGGATGGGACGCGAATCAGGAGGCGGAGAATGGAGGCGATAACAAGAAGCCTGCGCACTTTTGCGAGCTGTGCAACAAGCAGTTCAGCTCCGAGGGTGTCTACAATGGCCACCTGTCGGGAAAGAAGCACAAGAAGTTCGCTGCTGCTGCAGCTGCCAAGAGCTCGGATGGTGCTGCAGCAAGTAAAGACGCGAAGAAGGAGATGGAGGAGAAGCGGAAGAGCATTGCGTTTGACGAAGTCCTGATCCGTCGTATGTACGAGCTCTTAACGGAGGTGGTCCAAGGAACAATCTCGTATCTGGAGCTCAAGCAAACACGCACACACGAAGAGCTTCAAGCCGAAATCGAGGAAGAGGAGGAAGGCGCATTCTCCGATGTGGATGTGGAGAACGAGAATGAAGAGGCTGAGGACGAGGAGGAGCAGCTCTACAACCCGTTGAACCTGCCCCTGGGCTGGGACGGAAAGCCGATTCCGTACTGGTTGTACAAGCTGCACGGCCTTGGCGTCGAATTCAAGTGCGAAATCTGCGGCAACCACAGCTATTGGGGGCGACGTGCGTTTGACCGTCACTTCCAGGAGTGGCGTCACGCGTTCGGTATGCGCTGTCTCAAGATCCCGAACACGAAGCACTTCCACGACATCACACTGATGAGAGACGCAATTCAGCGTAAGTTCTGCGTTGCAGCTGATATCGTGCGAGTCGTTTGGCTTAACTAACGTTGTTGTTGCGATTGTATTTAACCAGTCTACGAGAAGTTGAAGGACCAGATTGACGCTGAGAGCTGGAATGCGTCGAACGAAGAAGAGTTCGAGGACTCCGAGGGCAATGTGCTCAACCGGAAGACGTACGAGGATCTGGCTCGCCAAGGTCTGCTGTAGATACGAGAACAGTGCAAGGCGTCTTGCATCACGAGAAGACGATCGCGTAAGACCTGCACCTTTGAACTCCTTTGGAACCACCAAATCGTTTGTTGACAAGCTGTCGTGTTGCTCATGGGACCACCTAATGCAGGTTATTTTACTCCGACGACGTGGTTATATTATTTTACTTTATCCTACGGCCGTCTACGTCTACGACTTAACCATCTCAATGCTCTGCTCGGTGTTGTACCCGTTGGGGCAGGTGCGCTGCTTGTACTTGACCATGGCTTGGTTGACGACTTTGGTCGTCGAGCACTCGACCCAAACCTCGTGCCGCTTCTGCACGATCATTTCAGGTGCCGTGGTATTCTCCAGAGTATCCCAGTCGGAGGCAGGAGGCACCAGCAGCAAGGGGCTCTCGCAGTTCACGAGTGATTCCGGCAGGTCGTACTTGTAGTAGTAGTGGCCCTTGTGGTCTCCCTCGACGAAGCCGTACTTTTGACAGTAGTGGATGCCCACAGGCGGATCGGAGGGCATGACCACAGCAGAGGAGTCTACACAAGGGTTCGGCAGCGTTTCGTCTACGAAGTCCCAGTACTCGCGTTGGCCACCAGCAAACTTCGGGTGTGTAGCCCCCAGGTGCGTCAAGAGGGTGTGCTTGATGCCATGGTTTGCTACTGCCAGCGTGTACGCGAACATCTCGACCATCCAGGCACTGTCCACCTGCCGTCCGCGCACCACGAAGTCGCAGTAGTCGTCGACCATGGCCTCCATGTCGTGGCGAGTCATGATGTATGGCGGCCCCGTGCTCGAGTAATACTCGCGTGCGTCCTCCCGGGTCACGTTCATGCAAGGTTTGCCGGTACATACGGCCTCGAGCTTGTCACGAGCCTGCGAAGTGTACCAGCCGGAGTTGAGGTAGTTGAACCAGTCCTGCGCGATGGCGATGCCGTCCGTGACCGTGTCGTTCACCGTAGCCAAGTCTCTCGTGCCGTGGTAGTACTTCGTCACGTCCCGACCAGTGTTCACCTCGAGCGGCTTGAAGAAGACCATGTCTCCGTCAATGAGCGCGATGATGTCGTGCTTCACGGGCGGCTGCGCGTTCCGCAGGAAGTGGCGCAGTGCGAATGGCTTGTTGTACGGCGTGTAGTTGTCTGTGACGTTGGGCGTCGGGTTCGGCGAGTAGGACGGCGTGAAGTGTCGGCGGAAGTCGTAGTAGAGCGTGGGCTCGCGCATCACGGCCTCGCGCTCGGCGTCCGTGCAGCCCGACAGGATCTGCGTGATCGGGCCTCGCTGACCCACCACGACAGCCGAGTACTGCAAGATGGTCTGCAGCGGCACGCGGCGGCCCTGACTGCAGCTCATGCTGAAGACGATGTGCAGCTCGCTGTGGTCCTCGTCGCCCTGGTAAATGCTGCGAGGCTCTGGCAGTGGAGCCGCAGCTTCGGTCGCCACAGTCGCAGTGAAGACCGAGGTGTTCGCACTCCTGTTGCTGTTACTGTCGACGTCTCTGTGCTGTTCCTGCTTTGCCAGCAGCAGCGTGACCAGTTCGTCCACGACCTTGGCGTCCTGCAGTTGCGTCTGGGCGCTGCGATCGTCCTCGACACGACTAAAGCCGGCGCTCGCCATCATGCCGCGATAGTTGAGCACCACGGCCACGGACGCGAGCGAGGTGATCAGCAGCGCCAGTACCAGCCAACGCTTGGCGTACGAGGCGCGAGCTTTCGGTGGCAAACGCTGCGGTGTCATTTCCGCCTGGTACAGTAGCAGTGGAATGCACTGGCGGGCGCTTTGCTTGGCGTCTACGGCGGCGAAGCTCAAAGTGACGTCCGTCGAGCAAGGGTGTCAAACTCATGGGCCCTAGCCCGCGATCCGACGCTATCGCGATAGTCGCCGATTCGGCGAAAGCAGACATCAACGCGTATCGATGGCGAGGAGAATGGCTACACGAAGTATAATGGAAGATGTCGTCAGGGTGGGCAATGCAGTGGCAGCTTGCTACATATTGGCAGCATCCTCAGCATTGCTAGTTCAAGGCATCAACCTGTACGTTGGTTGAAGTGTCCACAGTGGACGCCGGAGAATTCTCACACGTCGCAGATACGCTTGTGATTGGTTGAAATCGTATCTATAATGTGGTGCACACGAACATCGAGCGCAAAGATACTGCGTGTCATTCCCAAACTTGCGCGGTAGTGCATGCACCGCCTCGCTCGCCTCGCGCAGCAGCTTCGTCCTCGCTCCAGCACTCGCCACTTCTCGTCAGCAATGCCCACCGCTCTCATCCCAATCGTACGTCCGCAGAAATTGATACTTCGATTGCAAGCAACTTAATACTAACGAAAGTGATACATTCGATAGGCTGACGGCTCCGAAGAGATCGAGGCCATCACTCTGGCCGACGTGCTGACGCGCGGCGGCGTCCAGGTGAAGCTGGCCACCGTCGGCAACAAGAAGGACAACATCGTGACCATGTCACGCGGGGTCAAGGTGCAGGGTGACGTGGCCATCGAGGCCTGCGTCGACAAGAGCTTCGACCTCGTTGTGATCCCCGGCGTGAGTCATATCAATTGCTAAAGTATCATCATCTTGTATTACTAACATAGTACTTTGTCGCTATGTTGGAATGCTATTACAGGGCATGCCCGGCGCCGAGCACCTCCGCGACTCCAAGGAGGTTGTGACGCTGCTACAGAAGCAGAAGGAGGATAACAAACTGTATGGAGCTATCTGCGCCGCTCCTGCGGTTGTGCTGCACACGCACGGTCTGCTGCCTTCTGGAGCCGCCACCAGCTACCCAAGCTTCGAGCCCAAGATGACGGGCGTGGACTACAAGCACGAGAACGTCGTGGTGAACGGCAAGTGCGTGACCAGTCAGGGCCCCGGTACTGCCATGGCTATGGGCGTGAAGCTCGTGGAGCTGCTCTGCGGCCACGAGAAGGCTCAGTCCGTCGCCCAGGGGCTACTCAACACGCCCATGCCGTAATAAGTGTTCAGATGCAGGCTCGTGGCGATGTGCGTACGTTTAAGCCGAGCCGCACCACAGTTGCAGACTGCAAACTGGAGCTAATTAGTGGATCCATTGGCAAAATGTTGAGCAGCGGAAGGAGTGTTTGACCTTGTGTATCATCTATTTGATCCGCTAACTCGTAGGCTGTCGTCCTAGGGTACAATTCCAGTGGACATAGGGCATGAAGCGTCAAGGGGATTGTCAACGCCACCAACTTGGGGACCCCGGTAAACCATTTTCCGTCACGAGATGCTGTATGTTGAGAGTACCCATTGAGCCTAGCAGCAAGACTCTCGCTGTCGATGAAATGCCTGCCTGCATTGATCAATTTGCAAGCTCGCTTTTGCGATTCAGAAAGGCTCAGGTACCCGTGTTGATGGTACTTTGCTACTGGATGTCATTCATGTAGCTATCATCGACTGAATTTTTTAGTGTTGAATCTTTTTACGTGCGATCTGCGAGAATGCTTACTGCAGTGCGCAAGATCGGTTTCACCAAAACTGTACGCCTGGATTTCATGTTAAATTCTCAGTGGATTTATTCTTTGATCAATCGATCAAACAATGCTTCCAGTTGTCAGAATTATCAGCCAAGCGATCATCAGGCTTCCGTGACCCCGCTGGAATAGTGTACCAACGTGTACACAGCCATTTCTACAGAACGCCTGGTGACATGTGTTGAATTGATCAGAGACCAATCCTCGGTGGTGTGATGTCACTGGTAGTATCTATCTAACGCGGCCTATCCATGTAGTTAAATCACATGTCGACCTAGCAGCGCTTTCCCCCAGCAGCTCCTTTAACGTGGGACGGTCGCTGTCCGTCCCACGTTCGACCAGCAGGTCTTCAGGAATCGCGCAGCCCTGGTTTCAATCGCGAATTTAGTCACTTGACATAGACTAACAACCAGGAAGGTAGGCAACTGCGTCGTGGATGCAGAACGCGGGCTGAGTGATACCAGTCGTCCAGAACTGGGGCTGGTCAATGGGTTTAACCCATTGACCAGACCCATTGGGTTAACTTCCAGTATAGTTGAACACGTGCCTACTTGATCTGCTGATCTGTCCAACCTCCAGTCGTTAACCTCCACAGGTACCGCATCCACCGTTCGTACATAGCTTCTACAGTACATGCCCACAAACAGATTTGCCGGCTCAGTAGCACACCAATGAACGTCTTCACTGCGTTCCTGCTCGCAGTCGCAACGGGGCTCGTCGCGGGCCAGGAGTATCAAACGGGGTCTGCGTCAGGAAATATCTCGGTCGAGGATGCTAGCGCTCCAAGCTCTGGTTCGACTCCGAGCGGCGGCATCTCCAGCAGCAGCAGTAGCGGCAGTGTGGCCTCGAGTGGATCCGACGCAATCCCGACAACACCGCCCCTTTTTGTTACGAGTAAACCAGCGCGGACATTCCACGCGGTGGTGGGTCGTACGGCGGGTTCTTCGACTACACCAACCAACACAGGAACAAGCGGATCTTCGGACTCCCCAGTGTCGACACAGGACCAGCCAATTGCGTCCTCTGATCCTTTGATCGCATCGTCCAATCCAGCAACAACTTCGACCCCGACAAGGACGATCACGATGAAAACGTTTCGCCCGGTGGTGGTGGGGATGACGACGAATTCAGATCCAGCTTCCTCCACTGGGACGACGATAAACCAAGCGAGCCCAACTGTACCCGCAACAGCGCTTCCGCTTGCAGAGTCAGCGACCCCAGCTACATTCCGCGCGACTGTTGTGGCCAATGGCACGACCAACTCGGCTACGACTTCCCCGTCAGTGTCGACGTCTGCTCCGGAATCCAATGGAGTCGCACCTTCGAACAACGGTATCACGGTGGCCACGCCCGCGGCTCCAGCGGCAGCACCATCGACTTCTAGAACCAACGCTGGTGGTGCCAGCGTGAACTCACCCGCTACAGCTTCGAAGCCCTCAGCAACCACACCGGCGACGACTACGCGCGGTCAGTCAGCATCAACTGGTAGCGCAAGTACTTCTCCCAGCGCAACAAGCACCAAAGTTACGCCCCAGTCGTCAACTTCAACCAACGGCACCGCCACAGGACAGCAGGCAGCGCCATCCGTATTGACGAACAATACGGCTACAGGCAACCAGTCCACCACTCTGGAAAGCACCCGCTTCGGGGATGCGGTCGACAGGGCGAACATCAGCACCATCAGTGTAACCAAATTGGACGATGGCGATGGCTCTGACTTGAACAGCTGTACCATATTCCAGAGTTCGACTTCAGGAAGCTCCGGCGGCTTAAATGTTGGAGACAGGGGAGACGCCTCTAGCAATGCTGGAAGTCAAGGTGACAGCCGGGCAAACGGCCCGGAAATGAACTCAGGAACGTGTGCCTCGGCCGTTGGTGTGTCGGCGACATCGGTCCTGATGGTCCTAGCTGTTCTCTGGTAAAGTGAAGTAATTGCGGTAATGAAAGTATCTACAGTACCTCGATCGGAGTGAAGGCGGAGATCCGTGTATTGAAGAACCGTTGGTGATACATTCAGGATCGTTTCCTCAGTTCCAGCCTGCAGCCTCGGGCGATCGTGGTGGCACTGGATAAATGGTCGACAAAGTCAAAGCCGGAGCTGATCAATGGGTAACTTTCCCAGTTGATCTGCTACCGGTGCGAGCGGTACAAACCAACAATTTGAACATGCACATGCTGTGGTCGGTCTCAGGGTTGAGCTTCTACAGGACTAACCACTCACTGGGCCACCGGATCGTCTGTATGCCCGGCATTTAGCAATTCGCGGACTCGTGTGCGCAGATCGATGAACCTCCTCACGGCATTCGTATTCCTCCTTGCTGCCGTGGTCTGGCCGATCGAAGGGCAGGACTCACTGGCAGCTTCTGCTTCGGGGGGCTCGGCTTCCTTGCTCGAGTCTAGCAGCTTGGCTTCCAGCGAGTCGTCCAAGGAGGAATACACAGGGGCCCCCGTGCCAGAGCGGTCATTCCGCACCGTTACAAGCCGCACAATCAGTTCCTCGACTGCTGCACCCTCCTCGTCTTCCACAGAGGCAGCAACAAGAGTCAGTGATTCATCGGCAAACGAGGAGAGAGCCGCCGTCGCGGCGAGCACGCCGACCCCCGAAGCATTGAACACGGTGACGGTGACATCGACGCCCAACTCCGCGGCAACTTCCTCAGCTGTACCGACGTCTACGGGATCCAGCACCACGGCGACTCCAAGTACTGGCGCCAATGCCGCCTCCACTCAAGTCACTCCTGTAGCAGCAGCAGCAGCAGAAGCAGCACCATCAACGTCGACGGGATCCAGAGCTGCGACAACTTCCAGAACTGGTGGTATGCTGCCTTCTCTCAAGTCAGCCCTGCAGTATCTTCGACGTCTACGTCTACCCGATCCAGTGTCACGACTTCCAGTACCGGTGCACTGCTTCGACATCGACAGCATCGACTGGCACCACCACCAATTTAAATGTCGATTCGGCCTCTACGACCTCAGGAACGTCGTTGTCGACAACATCCTCGCCTTCGACAGCAGCGCGTGGTACGTCAACGCCGTCCACTGCAGCAACCACCAAACTTACTACAGACAAGTCGTCAACGACTTCCAACAATGCCTCAAGTGAGCAGCAAGAAATGTCTGCATCGTCCGAAACTTCGACCACGCCAAGCCAAGCCAGCACTGTGGAGAGCACGCACTTCCGGGATGTGATTGACAACGCGAACATCAGCACCAGTACCAGCGTTGCCGCGTTAGATGATGGTACTGGCTCGCTCAGTGGCTCCGGCTTGAACGTCTCGGTTGCCATTCCCAGTTCCGCTTCAGCTAGCTCCGACGGTTCAAGTGCAGGAGGCACCGCAGACGCAGGAAATGTTTCTAGCAACGTTGGCAGCCAAGACGACAGTGGCGCTAGCGCTTCGGAGGTTAGCTTAGGCACCAGAACCCCGGCCATTCGTGCGTTAACGCTATCGGTTCTGATTGCCCTAGCGGTTTTCTGATAGAATCCGACGAAATGTTTGGATTAGTTGTTGGGATACCTTTCCACCTTCAAAACGAGCAATATCTGCAATGAATAAAATAAACGAATTCACAAGTGTAAAAAACAATACTTGTAATGGCAAGTTACAGCGTCAATGGCGTCAAGTTCAAGTCGTTGTGGTAAAGTTTGCCGTGCTGCATGCGACCACAATTGCCTGAATTGCCGGTGTCCTGAGCGCAGGTCAGATTCTGAACTTCAGAAACGTCGGAATCAAACAACCAGCCACTGCCAGTGGCTGGTTGGTTTACTACATGTACATGTACAACAACTACACATGAGTCCGAGAGGAAACGCAACTTGCAGTATGAAACTCGAAGTGGTATCATGTAAAATGGCGGCGTGACCATAGTTGGAGCGAATGCATACTTGATGTGTCCAGTACCGCTAATTTGTAACGCAGCGAGTTGACCTTCACTTGTGAAGTTCACGGGACCACCAGCAGCTTGCAGTACACAACATTGGTCGATTTACTCGCTAGCTCCGAGATGAAGAAGTTCGTCTCCGTATTCCTTCTCCTCGTCGCGATCTCGCAGGCCAGTGCGCCTCCCACCGAGAACGATGGCGAGCCAGCAACTACAGCACCCCCAGTGCCAGCGCGAACCTTCCGCATCGTGACGGGTGACAGCGATGCGCCCGCGTTGCCTCTCGCAACCAGTGCGCCCACTGATACTCCTCAGACATTTGGCCCCGTAGTGGCAGCTACTACGACGACAGCTTCACCTACCGGATCCAATGCGCCAGCGCAAGATCGATCAAGCCCCCGATCGCCGACTCCGGAAACGTTTCAAGCGGCGGTGATCGCTGCTTCGACCAATACAACGACAACTTCCTCAACTGAGGCGTCCGTGTCGACGACATCTACCGCGCCCGCGCCTTCAAACGCTGGTATACGTGCAGCCACACAAGCCACTCCAGCCTCACCCTCGACATTATCAGCACCGACGGCGACAGCTTCAGAAATCTCGTTATCAACTGCCGCAGCCACAACATCGACAGGAATGCTCGAGACAACGGGGGACACCAGTGCGTCGTCCAGTGTGACCACCACCAAAGCTGAAGTCCTGTCGTCGACGTCTACCGGCAGCGTCGTGGGAGGGTCTGTATCGGGCGAAACTTCGAGTGACTCGAGCAGCGACAACGCGAGCACTGGCGCCACCATTAGCGTTGCCAAATTGACGGATGAAGTCGGCTCGCTCAATGGTTCGGACTTCAGCAGCTCCGCTACAGTCTCCACTTCGGCTTCAGACAGTTTCGACGGCTCAAGCCCATGGGAAACCGAAAGCACTGCCAGCGAAGCCTACAGCCAAGATGATAGTGACGCTAGCGGGTCGGAAGTTAGCTCGGGTACCAGCACCACAGCCGTCGGCGTATCGATCTTATCGATTCTGATGATCATAATTGCTCTTTAGTAATTTTCACAGCTCTTGGAACGAATACACTCCGTCGGCTCCACCAGAACGCAGTACTACAAAATGTGGCCAAATACTTCTCAGAAGTCAAAGTCTCGCGTGAAGTGTTGACTCATGTTTCCCAACAGAACACTTCGTTCCGTCGAAAGCTTGAGGTGGTACAATAGTGATCCACACACACGGGAGCTGGTCGATGGTAAATGCTGTACATTCTTGAAGCGTTCTTCCGGCTCAACTTCGTCTCTCGATTTCCCGAAAAACGAATGGCAGTGGACTATAACGAGGACGAATGGATTCATTAAAGTATCGAAGGTTGTCTCCTGTTGCGGAGTGAATCATAAGCTTGGCGCTGTGTACTGTAAGCTTGGTTGTCGTTGCGGTGGATGAATCTTCACTATACATCACACGCGCGCTTTCTCCGCGTTGGCGCAGTAGCTCGTACTCGAAGTATGTTTCACGAAACCAGTCTCAACGGCTGAGCAGCTCATGTCAGCGTTATCACGGTGACAGATTTTGAAATGCGCTAGACCCAAGATCGCCACTACGAGAGCCATGACGCTGAGGCAGGCAAGCAAAATGTCGGTGTACTTGGGGGAACCGGGGCCTTCATCGATACCAGTGGCCCCCTCCGACAGAACGATGGTCTGTGTCGACGCCGTGTCCGGCTTCTTGAATGCGGCGCAGTTGGTGAGGAACTGGTTGGCTTCGTTCTTGCTCGTTCGACACAGTCGGCAGGTCGTACGCGCGGTGCAGCCTATCGCTGTCGGACGAGCGACGTTGCAGGCGTTGTCGGTCACGAACGAGATCCCTTTCAGTGTCGACTTTTTCACTACGTCGCTACAGTCGGTGGAAGGAGGACTCGTAGTCGGCGGGGCTGTAGTCGGCGGGGCTGTTGTCGGTGCCGAAGTGGGCTGCACTGTCGGTAGTGTCGGTGTGTGCGTAGTTGTGGCGATGCTGCTGCATTTAATTAGGTGGTTGCTCTGCGGGAACGACACCTTCTGGCAGAATCGGCACGTGCCGTCAGAGAAGCAGCCGAGGCCTCCGTTCTTGCACGAAGCGTCTTGCACCGCCGAGATGCCGACACTCTGGTCGCCGATGGCTACGCGGGACTCGCACGAAGCTGCTGCTACGGCATGAGCGCCCACCCAGAAGCAGGTTAGCACCGCCCACCAGAAGGAGGCGGTCCGCATTTTTCTTTAGTCAGGTGAGGTGTGGGCTGCAGTGGCGAACGAAAAGTGATGAAAGGTTCGTCGCAACTCGTGAAAAGTGCAGGTGGAAATCGCACGAAGGATGCGATCAAGCCGTTGATTTCGCGACAAGAACCGTGCGATCAAGCACTTCAACCACGGATCCGAAATAGTGAACGTTGGGAACTTTCGTGCATTGTCCGGAAGGTAGTGCGATGTGTATGCCCGACCTTTAATTTTACGCCGTTGGGATTCATATACATGTATCGATGCATCTAGATGTATTGTAAGCGGAGAATCCTTGTCGAGTAGAGCTTACGGCAAGTTTTTTTTTTTGTTTTCAATGAAAATGGAATGATATTTACGTAGGTAGTAAAGTACTCTGAAGGAGAGTGATCGAAGCACGAGAATGCGTGCCCTAGACTACAAATTTCGCTTACTTAGGCGCCACTACAGCTCTAGAGAGTGGCGATCGACGACTGACTCACGACCATGACTAGCGAGCCCTCTCGCGGCGTGTAACCACGGCCGCCGTGGGGGGTCATGAGGTCACCACCGGGGCAGTCGTCGGGCGTCATGATCTCGTCCAGCGGATCGCGTCGGCCCTTGACGTACATGACGCTCATCATGACCACCACAAGGACTCCTACAACCGCAGCGACTGCACCAATTGTTGCGCCGGCAGTAGCGCCGGTGGCCGTAACGCCTCCGACAGCGGCGCCTTCAGTCGTCACAGTCAGCTTTTCGGTCGTTTGGTCCGCTGCCTGCACCGACTCCGTCTTGCCGGAACCTGCTGCCGCACTTTCAGTCGTCCCCAGGTCCTTGAGCACTTGGCAGCTCACGAGGAACTGGTTGGCTTCGTTCTTGTAGTCGCGGCACAGTCGGCAGGACGTTCGAGCCGAGCAGCCGACAAGTGTCGGTGACGCAACGTTGCAGCGGCTTTCGGAGATGTACGAGACGCTCTGCAGTCCAGATCGCGACACGACCGACGAGCAGCTCGTGCTGGTCGATGCGGCGGTGGGTGCCGGCGTGTATGCCGGTGCAGATGTCGGTGTCGTTGATGAAGTGCCGGTCGACGTGGAGCTCCCTCCGGCACGCACGCACGTCATGTAGGGCGCGCTCTGCGTCGTCTCTCTCGACTGGCAGTATCGGCACTTCCCCTCCTGGAAGCATCCCAAGCCGTTCGACGCGCACGTCGGATTCGTAGCTGCCACGGCCGAAATGCCCACGCCCTGGTCGCCGACAGACACGAGCGACAAGCAGTCGATGCCTGCCTCGACCGACTCCGTGCTTGCTGTATTAGTCTTCAAGTTTGACTTCGTCTTCGTCGTCGTCGTCGTTTTAGCGCTGGACTCGGTCGAGGAGACGGCCGACACGTTGACTTCGGAGCACAGCATGAGGTGATAATTCTCGTTGTCGGTGGAGCTGTCGGGCCGGCAGAACCGGCACTGTTCCCCGTTCGAGAAGCAGCCCAAGCCGCCGGTGGCACAGGACGCATCTTCCACTGCAGTGATTCCAACGCTCTGGTCTCCTGACGACACGCGGTTGGCACACGACGTCGCTGTCACTGAGCTCGTCCCATAGTTGATCGTAGCCAGCACCAGCAGGAAGGCGGTCGAAAGGTGAATCGCTCGCATCGCGCTGTAAACGACCGGTTAGTTAGTTTCTCTAAAGAGCCTTGCTGCGTGTGTCGAGTAGGAAGCGGCCTGCCAATTGGCGAATGAAGTGCCCCACCAAGAGCAGCAAAAGGATAGCTATGTAGCTGGCTGGGTTGGTACAATCGACGCTCGAAACCCCTGCCCTCCAAACAACGGATCCCCAACCGTAGGGCAGGGTCAAGCACGTTCTCCGCGGGGTTCCTCCTTGACTGTCACGACACTTCAGCCCATTAGTGACCCCTTTGGGGCCTTCGTAGTGTCAAGTTGCAATCTGCACTTGCACTTGCATCAGGATTCGTGAAACGACCGACCCGAGTCATCCCAACCAACGGCCGCAACGTCTCGCCTTTCTCGCTCGTTCCGCCTCCACAATCCATGGCCAGACCAATTTGCTAGTGCCGCCACCTGATCTCATGGCCATTGGCCATAGGCGGCTCGAGGAAGCCTCGGAACGCTCCAGTCTCCGCGTCCCATCGAGCGCCGTACCCCAACGCGTTGCGGACTTCCATCGTCGCATGAGCATGAGGAAGACTGTGCACATTCTTCCAAGTGGCAGCGGCCAGCAGCTCGCGCACTTTGCGCGCAGCACGCGCGTTCTTGGCGGTGTCGTTGCCCTTCATCTCCCCCCACCAGCCACTCGAACTGCGCGCGCAATGCTTGCTGAACGCCCGCGCGCCGACGGTTAGCGGCTCCGTCGGAGTGTGTCGCTGTTCAAATGCATCGAGACATTGGCGAAGCGTGAGCGGCGCCAGGTTGCGACTGCCCACGGTCTGCTGGAAGCCCAACAGCGTCAGAATTCCACGCGCGCCGCCGAGTTGGTCCACAAGCGACGCTGCAGCTGCCCGAATAGCGTCTTCATCTTCAGTACTGGTGGCTGCGGTGACGAACGCGTGGTTGGTGTCGATGGGGACTGCAAGAACTCGACTCCGACTTGAAAACTCGGGCGTCACGCCTTCGATCGAGGGGGTCGTTGTGTCGGTGTCGGTAGCGTCTGACGGCAGGAGCAGCGGGTTCCTGTCGGTCTTATGCCACGCGGTGATCATCACTGACAGTTGATGCACGTACGGAGCCTTCGAGACGCCCACGAGTACAGTGTCGATGGTGACGGGCTCTGGTAGGTCATCACCTCTGTCGTCGTCGTGGCGGAGCATCTGTGCGCGGAATTGCGCGGGGTCTTCGGCGTCCAGGACTGACGATCCACTTGAGAAGTAGAGGCGCAGTGCGTGCTCAATGGAAGCCGAGGGCTGCGCTGCGGGCGTCTCCATGACTGAGTTGCGTTATTGGCGGCAGGAGCTGTAATGGGGAGCACGGTGCTACGCTGGACGAGAAGGGCCAACCATCATTCACCACGGCCTCATTCTGAAGTTTGTGTAGCCATCTGACGTACGTGAGTGAACCCGATGAACATGAACATGAAGCAGTTAAATTATGTATTATTTGCAGGTTGATAAGTTCAAGCGAGCCTTGAGCTGGCTTCGCTGTCATGTAAGCAAGAAGTTCATCTTGGTGTCGGCTACGCGACGGGGAGGGACCCCGGGCAGTCATCGTCGCTCGTGTTCGTGGTGGTCGCCGCAGTCGGAGACGGTGTTGGAGCTGCGGTGGGGGCAGCAGTAGGGGGAGCTGCGGTGGGGGCAGCAGTAGGGGGAGCTGTAGTCGGAGCTGCGGTCACCGTCGGCGTTGAAGCTGAAGTCGTCGTCGTGCACGCATCCAGGTGCGCGCTTTGCGGAGTGCTGAACGACTTGCAGAAGCGGCAGGTGCTCGTTCCACCAAAGCAGCCCACGCCGCCGCCACTGGGGCACGACGGCGAGTCCTCACCCCAAATTCCGACGGCCTTGTCGCCGGACGACACCTGATCCGCACACGACGTCGCCGTCGTGAGCTGCACACCCGTCCAGACCCACAGCAGCGCCAAACTCGCGATCTGGAGCACACGCATCTTGAAGGAAGTTAGGTGGAAGGCTTCGAGGCGCGCGGGAGCTGCTGCTGTCTGGCAAGTAGCCGATTGAACAATGAGCTTTCACCTTGCTCCACTGCATACAGGCAGCTTGGAAGGCATCATGGCTCGAGGCAGATCGATCCTAAAGATATCGGATCCTTACTTGCTTGATCCTCCGCATCAGATCATGAAGACGAAGCCGATGACCCTAAAGATAATCGGCCAGCGCGTTCGCGCACTCGGCCCGCTATGGCCCCACTCTCCATTCCCGTCGATGGCCGCCACCATCACGCAGCTCTGATGCGTTCATGAAAAGCCAGCGACGCACGCCATGACAGGCGTGTCAAAAAGCTGCTTGCTCGTCTGTCCTCGTGGTTCAGAGCGTCAATGTTGGCTCGCACGAAACTGCGGCTGGCGTGAGTAGCTTCAACTGGTTGCAGTCGAAGTCACGCCATGGTCCGCCCTCTTTCAGGACGCGTAGCGTACAACGGCCAGCGCTGGCCCCATTCGGGCGTTGCATCCATGGTGCCGCGATATTAATACTGCTCCATCTTGAAGTGCTCGTAAGAGTACTCGTACGTGTTACTGCTTTGGCAAGAGCCCCAATGCCTGCCTCTGCGTGGCGACGAAACGTCCGCCAACGTCGAAGGGGCCAGTAGCGAGCGCCTCGAAGCACCTGGCAGCCAGCGTGGGCTGTTGAAGTCGCATCTTGGCACGTCCGACGACCCCCGGAACACGAGGGGCTCTTGATTTCTACCAGGCAGCACCGGAAGGGACGCTATCAGATCTCGATCGCCCCCTCCGTCGGCACTCGCCTCCCAGCTCCAGCTCCAGCACCCTCGCCGGACCATGAACAACCTCGAGAACTCCTTCATCGCCGGCGCCGGCGCCTACGTGAAAGGGAAATACGCCATCACGTCCACGGGCGTCGTCCGCAAAGGCACCGGCCGCGCCTTCAGCGTCGTGCCCGAAGAGCTGGAATGGAACGGCCAAGTCATCGGCCGCGGGGCCAGCGGCTGCGTGCTGCGTTCGCGTCACCGCCCCACCAACACGCCGCTGGCGCTCAAGATGATCAACATGTACGACAAGACCAAGCGCGAGCAGATCATCCGCGAGATCAACGCGCTGTTCGACTCCAAGTGTCCGTGTCTCGTCACCTTCTTCGGAGCGTTCCTCCGTGACGGCGCCGTGGTGCTCGCGCTCGAATACATGGACGGCGGGTCGCTGGAGAACGTCATCCACCAGCTCGGAACGATTCCGGAGCATGTGCTCGCCAGCGTGGCCTTCCAGATTCTCCACGCGCTGTCGTACCTCAAGACCAACAAGCGCGTGCACCGCGACATCAAGCCGCCCAACATCCTGCTCAACAGCCAGGGCCAAGTCAAACTCTCGGACTTTGGCATCGCCTCAGAGCTCGGTAACTCCATCGGTGAGTCGTGTAGTGTCTTCCTGTCAATGCCGCCCTCTGACCTTGGAGTTTTCTGTCCTTGCAGCCATGTGCGGCACCTTCGTAGGCACCTTCCGTTACATGTCCCCCGAGCGGATCCAGCACACGCAGTACAGCTACAGCTCGGACATCTGGAGCCTCGGCCTCGTGCTCATGGAGGCCGCCACGGGCGTCTACCCGTACCCGAAGCACAAAACCTGCATCGACATGCTGCAGAGCGTGCTCGAAGCGCCGCCACCAGCGCTCTCGCCTCAGTACTTCTCACAGGACTTCTGCGACTTCCTCCACCAGTGTCTTCAGAAGAACCCGCTGGACCGCGCCTCCGCCGACACTTTGCTCAAGTCGCCGTGGCTGCAACGCTGCGGAGCCGTCAGTAAGTCGATTTTTCTACGTTGCGACGTCTCGGGAGTTTACCACGTTGATACTTACGCTTCTTGTTTTCGTTTGGCAGACCTCGAGAGCTCGATCGCCAATGTACGGCATTGGATCGACTCGCTTCAGTAACTTTGAAACCATGAACAACTCGCTAAACACCCCACCTATAGACAGACATGCATACACACAACACACAATGTGAGTGACTCGTCCATTCAAGAGGAACATGCACAACAAACCAAGCACCTCACACGCGTTGTCGATAAATGAGACTCGTTTGTATTGTTACATGGCTTTGATAAATAATCTCTTTTGCTCGACGGAGAAGCTCCGTCGTTGTGTTCACATCCACCACACAGACGACGTTCACTGGGACTCGGTGTCATCGGCGGCGCCGTTGCCCATGATGTAGCCCATGGCCGCCTGCAGGCACGCCAGGTAGTAGGCGGCCTCCGATCCGTCCTGGGACTCTTCGATGGCGTACTGCTCCATGAGGTACACCTGCGAGTGCAGGTGCGGCAGGTCGCAGCGGCTCAGGATGTACACCAGCAGCGGCAGCAGCACGTCGGCCGAGATGCAGCTGCTGTCGAGGCCAACTCCGTCCTTGGCCTCGCGGTACAGCGTGCACACAGCACGCATAAAGGCCGCGAGCACACTGGACGGAACCAAGTGCGGCATCTTGTTAAAGGCCGCGATGGACTCGCTGAAGATCTCCTGCTGCTTGGCCTCGTCGGGGATCTCCACGGGCAGGCCGACCTCCTCGAGGGTCAGCTCACGCATCTTGGCGGCCTGCTCGCGCCACGAGGCGTTGAGCTCGTCAAGGTCGGCGGCCGTGCCGCGGTAGCACGCGCAGGCCAGGCGGGTAAAGACCATGTTCTCCACGAACACGCGGAGCGCGGGGCGGAGTTTGGCCTCCAGGTTGGCCTCGTTGGCCACAGCGTTCTCGATCTCCTGGATGAGCGACTGCATGATGTCGCGCGGCTCTCTGTCGTCGAACGGCGTCTTGGGGCCTGGCTGGCTGCTGGCGCGCGTGAAGGAGCGCATGGTGTCCAGGCAGAGCTTGTCCAGCGCCTTCTTGAGCTCGGGCTTGAGCAGCTTCTGGCGACTCAGCAGCTTCTCGAACTTGACGAGCGCAGGCGACGGCTCGTCGGTGGCCGACACGACGCAGTGAGACTTGGCCAGCAGCTGCGGCAGCATCAGGCCGTTGGGCTCCAGCGCCTTCTGGCCATGTAGCTCCATGAGCTTGGCTAGGTAGCTGGACTGCAGCTGAAGAACCTGTCGAAGCCAGTCCTCGGCCAGCGCGCGGTCCGACTGCTCCAGGCCGTCCAGTAGCGTCTGGCTAGCGGCGAAGCTGCCGCGGTGGCGGCCCGACGAGAGCTCGTCGGCCTCGTCCATCTCCAGCAGTGTGCGCATGTCCCCGAGCACGGCCAGAGATCGGTTGCTCGTGGCCACCTCG
>JAIKVE010000425.1:0-20703 GCA_024679115.1 Phytophthora pistaciae | reverse complement strand
GCTGCCGGACGCCAATAACCCACGACATGCAGGAAGCTCAACGCCGCCTCCGCCGGCCAATGCGATCGCCGTCGCGCCCAAGGCTGCCGCGCCGCGCAGGTCCCAGGCGAGTGGGTCCAAGGACTCCAAGCACGGGGTGAAGCAGGAGACTCCGCCCGAGAAGAAGAAGAAGGCTGAGCGCTAGCGAGCTGCGCCCAGGAAGTCCAGTCGACGCCCGGACAGAGACTCCAGCCCAAGCTCAAGCTCCAGCTCCAGCTCGGACTCCAGCTCAAGCTCCAGCTCAAGCGACTCGGACGACAGTCTGGCCGAGAACAACTCAACCTCGGTCGAGCTGCCTGAGGTGGATCACCCTGAGACGCCTGTACGCCCCAGTCCCCTTACCTAACTTGGCGTACTTACTTCAGGGAGAGATCCAACCACGGTCGTACCTAGCCGCGGTGCCCGGTTGTCCTGCGCTTCCTGCTCTTCTTGGCGGCTTGCGGGTTTCAGGGGAAAGCGAACTCTGTTTATCTTTTATCTCTGTGGCTATCTTCCTGCAACTTAGACATGCATTCTGCTTTTCACTTGATTTCACTATACCGCGGTTGACGTCGACATCCCGGCCGAGCCAAAATCCAGTGTAGAGTTGTGGGTACAAATCAACTCCTTCAACGTTCCACGGAATCTTTGCCCATCCTTGGTCGGTCTGCCTGGTCGGTCGGAAACATCTTGACTTGAGTATACCTTGATCGTATCTCCCAGATTTACACCCGGCCAGAGTCGCAAATTGAGTTAGCGACTCGGCCAGGGTCGCCGGTCGATATGCATCCTGGGCGGGTCTTCGCTGGGTCTCAGATCGTCGTACTTGTCGCGCAATCCACGTCATCCAATCATCCAATTTCAGCCAATCACACTGCGCCCAAATGAAAATCCAATTTTCCATCGTGTCACATCCTCCCCGACTGTGCGTTCGACGTCCTCGTCGGACGTCCGGGTGTCGAGCGAGTTCCTGACGTAGTAGAGCCGAACGTTCCTCAGCTGCACGCAGCTCCGCTGAGATGGCCGCAGGCGCGCGGGCTGGCACGCCGTCTTCGATCACCACGTTGACGTCGCCTTCGACGTCCTGGTACGGGGTAGTAGCACCCTCAGCTTCGTCACCATGCAGGCGACGTAAGCTCTCCTTTTCCGCACGCTCTCGATCAGCAGCACGCGCACGCAGGTCCTTCAGTCCACGCATGATCATAGCCACGGGCGAGAACTCATCCATCTCATCCTTGTTCTCAGCATTCCTCCAGATTTGGGTCACGACACCCACCGTTACGGTCACCACAGTCGCCGGCGGTCCGTAAGACGTCCAGCCAACCACGTAGTTCGCCGCATTCAACAGCACCAGCGCGATTGCCACGCCGATCTCTCCCAGCAACGCGAACTCCAACAGATCGTAGGCGGCCATCGGGCCGAAGAACAGCAACGAAACAGCAAACTTCACCACAAGAAACACGATACGGAGGCCTTCGAAGGCACGCTGCCGACTCTGAGTAGCGGCCTCACGCGTGGCCTTAGCGTAGTTAGCCTTAGAGGACGCCGTGCTCAGGCCGAGATCAGGCAGGTAGGTATAAAACGTAGAGTAAGCAGCGACCCACCACTTGTGAAGCATGCGTCCGTACTCGCCGTACTTCTCCTCCTGTTCCTCCAGCACGCGCACCGGCACCGCAAACACTGATCCCCAAACTGCATACGCGTACGAGGCTCCACGCAGTTGTCGTACCTCGCTGTCCAGCAACACAGCGTTGTATTGGCAGAAGCACGAGTTACACCGGGAACCGTTGAGGCACGCGACGCGCCAGGCTTGCGCAGCGAATGCCCATCCGACGTTCAGCAGCGGAGTAGACACGACCCAAGCTAGCACGCAGCAGGCACCAGCGCAGCCGTAGGCAGGTAGAAGTTCGGCGGGCGCGTAGCGCTCCTGCCAGCGAACGAGGGTATCGAGCAAGTCGCCCATACTTGTCCAAAGTGAGAATAAGATGCACTTTCTCAATCATCGTTTCCGTTGGGACGGAGTTTGCCACGGAACGCTCTGCACCCGTCCCAGGGTCAATTCGGCAGGGCGAATCCATCATTCAGCAGTACGTCAAGTCCAATCAGGCAACTTGCCTTCAATCTCGTCTTGCCTTTCTCGGCAATCCGTCATTCGCAGATTTCCCTCGGAGCGCGCAGACTAAGTCCAGCCAGCCCAAGCCTCGCACAGAGCCCTCATCGCCATGAGCGACTCCCATGAAGACATCGCCCGCAAGTTCAAGGCGTTCTTGGACCAGCAGGACCCGCCCAGCGCGCCAGGTGGCTCGGCGACGCGGGAGCGCCTCGCACAGGAGGTGTTCTGGGCGACATGCGAGACATCCTCGCCATCAACAAAGGCTCTAGTGGCCTCGATATCCTCGACAACATCGCCGAAGGAGTGCTCAACGGCGCGGACGACGCAGCGCAGGCCCTGAACGGCACCGTCTCGATCTTGCCAGACCCGTCGACGCAGGAGACGACAACGGAGGCGGCACCACACCCCATCTTCAGCAGCAAGGCCAAGAAGCGCGCCGCCACCGGGCTCGTTGCAGTGAGCGGCAAGGTCAAGAAAAAGTCGCGCCCGTCCATCGAAGAACTTCACCACCTCGACTTCGAACTGCGCGCTGACACGCCCAAGCACGTCGTCCACGACATCAAGGGCCTCTATGGTCACGTCGGGCCGTCGGGCTCGAGCCCTACCAGCGCGCGTTCCCGTGGGAGGACCGTCACCTCTTCTACGACCCGGAGGCGTATCCCGACATCTACCTCGCGCATTGGCGTTTCTGGCAATGGTTCTGGAAGGCGTTCTTCGACTGGGCGTTGCACGTGCCTCTCATCGACAAGAACGCGCTCGGGCCGAGGCGCAAGAAGAAGATGAACGCGGTTCGCGAGCGCCTTCGGTTCATCAGTCTGTGCATCGAGACCTGGGGCTACTGCTGCTTCCTGCGGCGGCTGGAAGCGCCCGGGAACAACGAGTTGATGCGGTGGGGCAGACCTTCGAGCAAGCCTCCTCCGACAGGCGAAAAGCGCACGTGCCCCCCAGTGCTGAGTCTCAAGTATCTGTTCAAGAAGGACAAGCCGGCGTACCACCAGCGCATTCGGGACGCCATCAAGCCATTCAAGATCGATTCGCCGCGCTTCGAGTCACTGACAGAGATGCTCGTGCAGACGGGAGCCCTGATCCCGACGGGCAAGCGTTCCCAGCGTCTGAGCGACAAGGCCCTGGCCCGCGTGGTGATCGACATCACGACCGCCAAGTACGTGCCGGACCACTGGGCGCCGACGCTCACCGAGGGCGTCTGGCGCGATCTCCTAGCCGACAAGCGGATCTCCGACCTGCGCGTGAAGATCGAGGCGCAGCTCTCGAACGGCAAGTACGCGCCGAGGGAGGTACCGAAGTACAACCCGAAAGAGGCCAAGCATGAGGGCTTCCGTCCTCTGTTCTGTGCCGACGGCAAGCCCACGGCACTCGGGTCGGCCACCATCGTGGATGACAGCGATCCGACGTTCCGCGCGGACCCGGACGAGGAGGCCGCCAAGATGGCCGCCGAAGCGGAGGCCAAGTCGGACACGAAGAGACACGACGAGCTGGAGTACATCACCCGAGGTGACGAAGAGAGAGACGCCCGAGAGGAAGAGGAAGCCTCGGACGACGAAGAAGAAGAGGAGGAAGAGGATGAGTCGGACGACGAGGAGGAGGAGGGCGACACCGACGAGATCGACGAGTAGGCCGGTCCCGAAGAGAGAGATGGGTGAGAGGGATTGCCAGTAGTAATAGTTGCAGAAGTCCGTAGTTCGTTGAAGTTTGTTCGTCATTGAAGTAATATATCCCTCATCACCAAGTTCGTCCATTTTACCATTCCCATCTTGTCCTCGACTTGTAGAAGTGCGTTCTTCCAACACACCGGGTATGATCACTAGTCGTACCATTCCAGAATCCAAAGTTCAAAGTAAAATCCAAAAGTAAAGTAAAAGAAAGTAGAAAAAAGAAGGCACTCGAGCAAATCACAGTCTCGAGTCCCCATTGTCACTGCAGACACCGTGTCCACAGTCATCACCGGGTCGCGAGCACCTTGCTCACGACCGTCACCAGGCAGCAGGCACCGTGTCCACAGCCATCGCCAAGCTCTTGTTAAAAGAGCAGTTCATCCTCATCGACAGCAGCGTTGGCATCAGCAAGCCGAACGCTCCGCCGTAGTTCCGACCATCCCATGACCTTACGTTGTTCATCTTCGTACGCCTTGATCAGCGACGCGTAGTCAGGTAGTAGAGCAGTGGTAGAACGCCAACGCGTCTCGTAGGACGCTGTGAGAGCCAGGTATTGTTCTTGGCGATCCTTCACACGCTTGTCCAGGATGTCAACAATCGGAGTAGTCACACCAGTGAACGCAGTCTCCTCATTGCCGAGCGAGACGCGTTCCACGAAACTAGTAGTAGGCAAGTCATCTTCAGTAAGGGGTCCGGCATCGCCAGCTCCGGGTTGCCGCTCGATTCCAGCAGGCACTTCGTTCGGGAAGGGGCGGCTCCATCGTCCCGCAAACCTCTTGAGACGGTTCACGTTCACGGACACGACGCGGTCGGGGTGATTCGGGATAGTGATCTTGTAGGTATTCTCACCGAGCAGCCCCACAACACAGTACGCACCGTGCCAGGCGAACGCCAATTTCTTTGTCTTCTTCTCACCCCGCCGTGCCCTGAAATACTGATACACCCGAACTGCGTCGCCCTCTTTGAATTCGACAGCGACTTGATCCTCGCGACGTCGAGCGTGGCGGTCCTGCGCCTTGAGCAGTTGACGCTCCACGAGCCGCCGCGTGCCACGCAGAGATAGGTAGAGTCTCCGGCGGTACTCCGCCACTTCATTACTCTTCCACTCATTCCGAGTGTTCAAGAACGCCAGATCCAGAGGCAGCACGGGGTCTCGCCCGTACAAACTGAAGAAGGGCGAGTCGCCCAGCGCCTCATGATACGAAGTGCGATACGCAAATAGAACGCGCGGTAGATACAGGTCCCAGTCACTCTGGGCTTCACTCACGAACATCCGAAGCATGCCGATCAGCGTGCCGTTGAAGCGTCCCACCAGACCCTGGGTCTGCGGGTGGTACGCGGCGCCAAACAGCTTTTTGATCCCCAAAGTCTCGTAGAACGACTTCGCCAGCTCGGAGATGAAGTTCGATCCGCGGTCGCTGAGCAAGCGTTCCGGCACTCCGTGCCTCGAAAGCACTTCGCCAATCATAGTGTTCACAAAAGTAATCTTGTCCAGCGTCTCGACGGGGAACGCTTCCACCCACCGAGTAAAGTAGTCCGCAAAAACTAGAATATACTTGTTTCTACGCGAAGGCGTGACAAGAGGGCCGATCGCATCGACCACTAGTAACGAAAAGGGACCAGAGAGCTCTTGAACGGGTATTCGCTGTATGAGTCCGTTCTTCCACGGACGATAGCCCTTGCCGCTCCCACACACAGTGCATGCACGCACATACTCCGTGACGTCTCGCTTCCATCCGTGCCAGTACGCATGCTTGCGTACCTTGTTCATAGTTTTCGATTGCCCAACGTGAGCAGAGAAGACATCGGCATGGCAGTAACGGAGAACGGTCTCGACGAAGGATAGCGGAATCACAGGCACTGCGATAGAACGCGCATGGCTAGCGCGAGCTTTCAGATGCACGCGGCGCATCAGCATCCCGTTCCGAACAACGTATTGAGGGGCCATCAGGAGCTCCTTCGTGCGCAATTGCGGGTCTAGAGCGAGAGCGCCGTACTCGAGGAACGCGATCATGGCCTGAATCCACGGGGTGCATTTCTGCTCGACCACAAAGCGTTCTCGATCCAATCCAAAGACGTCCACGGGCGACGTAGCGGGTCGCTTGGCGCCGAGAGGCCCTTCATAGTCAGGTTCAGCATCATCGGGTTCGACAGAAGCATCGGTTCGAACTCATCAGCGACGGACTCTTCTTCGGCGTCCTCAGCGAGGTCAGGGTTCTCTCCGTCGTCTCCGGTAGCAACTATAGGAGGCACTTGAGACGCAGGGGCAGCGGGAGGCTCCCCGACTGCGTCTAGAGCCTCTCTAGCAACTCGCAGAGCGTCATCGAGAGCACGAGACGGCTTAAAAGAACGCGTCGGGCGGGCACGGGGCTGCGAGTCGGAGGCGGGCTCCTCCCCGACTGCACCAAGACCGCCACCTCGCTGCTCAGAGGCGTCGTTCAACAGGTCAGCCATCGAGAGAGCGCAGATCGTTTGCGCGTGCAGCCGCGAGAGCTCATCCACGTGGCCCATAGCCATTCCGGGCTTGTGATAGACCTTAAACCGTAATTGAGACAGTTCCATGGCCCAACGAGCAAGTTTAGCGTTACTCGTACGATTGCCCTCACTAAACACCCACGTGAGTGCCTTGTGATCGGTGTACAGGTCGAACTCGTTCCGGTCCAAGTAAAATCGGAACTTGCGCGTCGCCCGAACGATCCCCCAGCACTCAATCTCGGACGTGCCGTTCTGCTTGTTGGTCCAATTGCGTTCCGAGCCGACGGGCAACTTGCTCGCATACGCGATGACACGCTCACGGCCGTCCACGGTCTGCATCAAACAGGCTCCCACCGCGAGGTGAGAGGAGTCAACGTAGAGCTTAAATCGCTTCGAGAAATCGGAGTAAACGAGGATTGGCGGTTCCACGAGGCGCCTCTTCAGCTGCAAGAATGCGACCTCGCAGTCGTCGTTCCATACGAACTCCACGCCTTTCGCCTTCAAACGCTCGATGGGTGCCGAGATGGCAGCGTAGCCGGGTATGTAGCGCCGGAAGTAGCTAGTAAGGCCTAAGAACGCTCGGACAGTGTGCAGATTGTGAGGGCGAGCCACATTCATCACTGCCTTGACCTTCTCAGGGTTGGGCAGAATGCCCGAGGGCGTGATGATGTGCCCGAGGAACGCCACTTGCTCCCTCCCCCACTTGCACTTCTTCATTTTCAACTTGAACCCGGCAGCCCTAAAGCGTTCCAGCACTTGGTTCAGGCGTACCAGGTGAGTCGGGAAGTCAGAGCTGAATACCACACAGGCGTCGAGATACACTAAGCACGTTCGCCACTTCAGATCCACAAGGACGTTCTCCATCAGGCGCTCGAACGCGGGCGCCGCGTTGCAGAGCCCGAAAGGCATGACCAGCCATTCAAACAACCCGTAGTTGCACGTGAACGCCGTCTTCTCCACGCTGTCCGCAGCCATCGGAACGTTCCAATAGCCGGACGCTATGTCCATCGTAGAGAAGAGTTGGGCGCCCTTCAGCACATCGAGGATGTCGTCGATGCGAGGCATAGGGTAGCAGTCTTTGGTAGTCACAGCGTTCAGTCGTCTGTAGTCGATACAGAAGCGTATGCCCCCATCGGGCTTGCGAATCATGGGCACGGGGCTGGTCCACGGACTCGTGGACGGACGTATCAGCCCCAGCTCCTGGTACTGTTGTATTTCAGCCTCCATGACCTCTCCCTCAGCGTGCGAAACGCGGTAAGGAGGTTGCTTGATCGGCGGGTTCGCACCCGTGTCGATAGAGAACCCTAGGAGATGCGTTCGTCCTGGCTTGAGCGAGGTCTCGACGAACATGTCTCGGAACATATCCAATAGTCCCTTCATCAAGTTCTGCTGCTCCGAGTCCAACTTGGAGTCGGCGAAGTCGGGCTCCAGCTCGACCGCGTCGGCAACCTTCAGGCCGGGCATCGGGTCGCGCTGGGGCGACGAGTCGGCCGCGGCCGCACTGACCACCGAGTCAATCCATCGTTTGGAGTTATCCGACGGCTTCGGCGCCTTGGGGTCGGACAGGTTCGAGGACGAGTTCCGCTTGTCTACGGACGCGAAAGCCGACTCCGGCACGACCGTGGCGGCAGCCAAAGCCGTTCCCTTCCTGATGACCAACTCCTCCGTGGAGGCGTTACAGACCTCCACGAGGGTCTTGCCGTTCCGGATCATACACAGCGACCGCGCGACTTTTACGTTCGCGTCCAACTCCGGCAGCCCCTCGATCAGCACCGTCGCTTTCTCCGGCGCCTCGCCGACTTTGTCCGAGGCCACGAGGGCCTGACCACCAGGGCAGAGCCGTACCGTCGATGCGATTCGTGACACGTACATCTCCTCTACGCGGGGCTCGCCTAGCGGGAACACTTCGCCCGAGTCCTTAAGCGTCATTGTGTTCTCGTCCAGGTCGATTACGGAGCGGAGCGCCTTGAGCGCGTCCATGCCGAGGGTCGCATCCACATGCAATCGATCGACCACTACGAACGGCCTCACCTTCTCCAGCGCCCCAAGGCGCAGCGGCAAGTCGATCTCGCCCTTGACCCGCAGCTTGTGGCCCGACACAGCGTTGAGGCTCCCCTCGTAGGGCCGAAGCGGAGCGTTCGCGTGTCCAAGGCGGGTCGCACCATTTCAGCCAATCATCCTGCGCCCAGACGGAAATCCAATTTTCCATCGTGTCAGTCCTTTGTTGTGATTTGACGGTGGTGCCCTTTGACTAAGAAATTACGGTAGTTAGTACATTTGCAACGGTGAAGCGGCATGCCTCAGTTTAAAGCCTGCTGGTGTCAGGTCGACAACGGCGCTTGAATGGAGGCGAGGTTGGACAGAAGGTTGTCGTCGCGGGCGTCATCGAGTCATGGTTAGGCTTGGGAGTAAAAAGGTAGTCTGCCGTCACTGGAAAATATCAAACTAAATGCCGGTTGCTGCTGTATGCATAATTGGTTCTAAGAATGTGATATATGTGATAGATTCTTTCCTGCCGATGTATTTATTTATTTCAAGAAGGGATGAATCATTTTTTTCTATTGATGCATTTATTACTTCCAGGTGATGCAAATATTAGGGCCCTTGACGGTACATCAATTTTAATGGATGAATTAGTGGGACTCGAACTTGCGAAGAAAGTAAGCATCAGCAAGTCAGAATTGTAAGCAAAATGTCCAGCCAAAATAAGACGGTGGGTTGACCAATCGAATCGCGAGATTGGTACACGAGGATAAATCTTTGTCAAAACGCGCTCGTGTATAAACACTCACCTTCTGGCTCCACAATTTTATAAGAAATTACTTTATCAATGGTTTGGCATATCGAAACAATTGTAACCTTTGCAAATAAACCGACAAGACAACATAAATATACAATACGCAACACACCGTAGAAAGCAACTGCTGACCATCAATGACACGCGTCACAGTTTGGTGGAACGACCGCAAAAGATAAGGAAAAACCTTCGCTGCATGATTCTATTAAAGATCGAGCAGAACACTGTTGCAGTGCCGGCTGAGACCAACGTACGTGTGGTTGGCCTGTGGTGTTAAACTCAAATAAAATGTGCAAAGTGACTTAGCGTAAATATAGTTTGAATACAATTGAATACAAATCTCTGAACATGATATCACATTTAACGGGGATGGAAAATGCCGAAATTTGTGTCTCAGCTCTGCAATTGTATTTCAAATCCTTGTTTGGTTTTTGGCCTTGCTGTAATAGGGTGCCCTTTGACAAAGGAATTTCGTTAGCTCGGAAGTGCCAAGACAAGCACTAGCTAGAGCCCGTAAAACGCTGCTGCTAAGTGGGTCACGGTCGCGTCGGCTGCATTCATCGGAGGCAATATGCATTTAGCGCTATCACTAAGAATATCCGTTTACATGTCTCAAAATTGAAAATAGTATTTTCAATTTTGAGAACTATGTAAACCGCGTCAAACGAAATGATGCTTACGAACCTATTATGCTTTGCCCCATTCTGTCTAATCAAAGGCGTAAATCGTTGTTTTGTATTTTAACCTCACCGTAACTCGTTGCTTTCCCATAACCCAACGACCCTCTATCCGTGGTATTGGATGCCACTTCGCTTCCAGACGGCCAAGGAGCGGGGCCAGACAAATCTGCTGACCAAGTACGGGAGGCCGACAGTTGAGCTGCGTGATGTTTTCTTTACTGCGAAGGACGCCAAGGCTTTCTTGAAAGCCTACGCATTCAATCAAAATAAATCAACTCAGCAGTCTTTATCTTCAGGCCACAACAGACGGTTTGGCAATGCACCTCAGAGTTTGCTTGTGGTTGGTATGTTACTCGGACAAAGAAGGCCGAATCGAAAGCGTAATCAAAGCTCAAAAACACACAAAAAAAAGCTTATGTCCGGAGAAGGCATCGTTTGTCAGTGACTTGTTTCTACGACACTCTCCTAGTTGCGACTCCATTGACCAGTGTTCGACGGAGATTTTGATGGATATGCACGGATTTCAGTCGGCAATGGTTCTAGGGACGAGCAGCTCACGCACGCGGTCAGCCGAGTCCGTGAAATTCGTTGACAACGTAAACGTCGACCACCGGTCAGCAATGTTGTACAAAGCCAGCGCTCTTGCTAAAAAGAAGTTAGCTGCAGCACCTACGACAAGTTCCCAGCCTTTCTCAGATCGTTCGAGCGTCAGAACCCTGGGTCGCGTGTTTGCTGTCAGATCGACAGTATGGATCGTACAGGGCGTTTCTATCGTTTGGGCCTTTAGTCGCCGGGCAAGATAACTGGGTTACTATCCTAGAATGTGACGGAACTAGCATGAAGCATGAGCAGTACAATGGTACATGCGTTCTTTTGGTTGGAATAGATGGTGACTGGTCAAACATTCCAGTGGCAGTGGCGGTTGTCCACAAGGAAACAGCAGACAACTTTGAGTGGGTTTTTTTGAGAATTGTGTTGTCGCTGGAACTAAGCTGCATGATCGCGCTGTCTTCTCGAACATAGGAAAACAGAGAGAAGCCCAGATACGACTTTGTCGCGACCCAGCCGGCATTGCCCGGGTCGGTTCCTCGCTGGGTCAGCGAGTCCCCCGTGAGGTAAGTGACCAGGCGCGGGGTCGATGGCGTGGTGGCATCCTTGGTGGCGTCGGAGGAGCTCATGGTGATTGGGGCAAACTTAAAATCATACGGCATTTTGCCTGCACTAACTAATATGTGTAAAATAATAACCTTTTATATCGGATTCTTGCTACATTTTAAAATCATCCACATATGTATCACGTAATCTATAACCTTCTAAATGTAGCTAAAAACTAGAGGGTTGGACTGGTAGTACATTTCTTAAACAATAAAAACAATACAAAATTAGAAAATACTAAATAATTAATATATCTGTACTGATACCAAAACAAAATGACTTGAACAGATCCAAGGAGATAAGTACCAAGAAGATGGTAAATGACCGAACTTTTCAGTTCAACTTCAAACGTTTATTCGCAGGCTTTCCTCGTCGCAGCCTTCTCATCTACGCACGGACAACGCATCTACAGATAACGCATCAAGCGGCGTGCTTTGGCGGCACGGTGGCCCCCGCTCTCTATGGGCAAATACTCGCTACCGTGAGCTGCTAAACCACCTACATACCTACTCATTTCTTTTTATATAATGCACTCGGACAGGCCGAATTTGTGCTACAGTACAGATCTACATCTCGATGCGGAGTTTTGCGGCGCGCGATGCATCGGTGCAGCAGCCGACCAAGGCCAGTTCTCCACCATCGTCGCTCGCCACCACGGCTCCAGTTGATTTATGTGGCTTGGGCCGACCGGGCGGCATTATGCCGAAAACTTTCTAATTGCGCTTACTTATACGCTACTACGTCCATTTGTGCCGCTAACTGCAGTTGCTGCAGCAACTTGATCTGCTTGAAGCGGCAACGGGGCATGCTTTAAGCGTAGAGGGTAGTCATTGAGTGCTTAGAGAAACAATTTAACGTATAATATGGAATAAAGGACGGCGCACTATTTTTTTAGAGCGCGGTAAAATGAAAATTGCTATTTTTCCGCGGCTTTTGAAATCGATCCCGGCAAAGGATACTTTCTACAGTTTTGTAAGTCTTTGTTATGAATCGCCTCCGGTTGCAGCCGTTGGCGCGCACGGTGGTGCGTTGGCGCATTGGAGGGGGCGTCGCAGGAGCGACAGTGTGGACAACGTCCTGGAAGAAGCCGAAGGAAGGAGCGACGAGGACGTGGGAGGAGGACAGCAGGAGACAGGAGTTGAAGTAGTTCGAGTGGTTGACAGAGTAGCTGCAGCCGCAGTGCATTGAGCAAGTAGGAGCTCAGTCTCAATTCGGCAGGGTCAAGCGCAAGAGGGCGAAGACAAGAGTGAGCAAAGGAAACAAGTTTTGTATTTGTGCATTAACGCAGCTTGGCTACTCTATCTTCCTTATCGGTGGCGGGTGCGGCAAGAATCGAGCGGCAGTCCTCGAGGAAGCGCGCACACCGGTTCGACCGGACCTGGATCGTAACAGTCTTGGTTTCCCTGAACCCGTCGACGGCGACGTTCTCCCTGTAGCTACGCCTCTATGGATCCCTCAGCAGCAGATTTGGTTAGGTTTCGTTTAGCCAGCACTACGACAAGGCTGTCTCCTTAATCAATTATATGCTCCTTCTACAGGCTTGCAATGCAAAAGTATGACTTCCAACTCTGATGCGTGCTGTCAGAGGGTAACCTTTGTATAGTGCACTAACCGGTAAGCAACGAGTGGATTCAGTTTTGTCCTTTATTACCCAATCGAAAGAAAAACTTTGCATTCACAGTGACCAGTGGTCTACATCGCTGGCATGTCAATCGTAACATTAGATGAAATGGCTCCACTATACATGTATAGTACGTATATATTCCGCGCAACCATTGCTGCTAGAGGATTGACTACGAAGTACTTGCCGATTAAGAATTCGTAGCGTAGCCTAGGTGATGCTACGCTAGACCTGAGCGATGTCCGGTGTATATTTTGATACTTTCTATAGCCACTGATAAGACAAGACGCGTATGGATCAACAGATTATCAATTGCTTTGCTTGGCGGAATGCTACTAAGAACCAACGCCAGCACTGCTGACAACATGCATGCTATTGACATTATTGTGGTTCCTCATAGTTTTGGATTTCCGGTTGTTACTCGTGCGCACTCTATTTTATCACACTCTATTTTTATAGAGCGCGCTATTTTAATGCTCTCTAATCGCAGGGCGCTCTATTAGCTAGGGGAGCTCTATTCGATATTATACGTTAGACCTTACCGATGTACGGGCGAGACGGTTGCTGAAAGCAGAGCAATGGTGCATACATGAGACAGCAAAGCAATAGGCAAGGTATAGAAGCCATAAAGAGCCCCGCCCAAATCGATACCGCAAGATATAATCTTCTGCCTTCACTTGTCCCCTGTATTGTTTTATAATTTTATTGTGCCTTTCACTTATTCTGCCGTGATAATTCTGGCATAACTCTAATCCCTTACTAACCTTAATTATGCCCCGAGTTAGCTATTTCCCATGTTAATTCCGGGTCGTCTCTCCTTGACCGAATTAGGAGCGGCGATGGTGAGGCCAAGTTAAGGCGGAATAAGTTAATCCAGCCTGCGTTAGGCGGAAACAGTGCCTGCAGGTATGTTATGTGTGTGATTTTGTGTGTAACTTTTTCCTCCCTATTTTTTCCTACTCCTACTTGCTAGTTTTCGTTCGTTAGTGACAGGTCCCAAATCTGCGTTCTTGGTCCTTCATTGGTGACGATGGCTGAGTTGGCTTGGCTTTGCCCCCAGATGTCGTGTAGAGCTGGTGTAACGTGAAGGGGAAGCCAAGAGAGAGATCAGCGCAGCGGGCAAGAAATTTGTGCGTCGGCGCGATTGTGGAAACAGAGCGATTATCGGTTTCCTACAGGCCAATCCATGCCATTCTGCTCGTATCTCCGTCGATTGGCTCGCAAATGCTGATCGGGGGAGTTAGGGGAAGCGCTCACAATCTTAGGCAGAATTAACACTAAACAAGCGTTTCTCGCCCTTTTATGGATCTAATTCCGCCGGAATTAACAGCTCACCCGCCAAAATAGGTGAAAGGCACAATAATACAAAGTCGTAAAACACCTGCAACACATGGGAAATCTGCGATGTCTATGCCAAAAACAAAAAATATAAGGAGGTTGTACTTGAAATTTGTGTTGAATCGATACCTACCTTTTGTGGGGACACACATATTCGGGTCCGGGAACTAGGGGCGTTGCTGAGGCTGGGAGGACAGATGTTTGTAATATCTGTCCTACATTGGTCGGGTAATGTGAGATATTTCATTATTGTACTCATTCCTTACTCTTCCAGTAGCCGTTCTCGTCAAAACTCATTAACCACTTGACTGTGTAGACGTTGGGTCGTAACTTGAATAGTGTTCTCGACAATACGAACTAGTGAGTGGTAAGCATCGGAGTCCATCTGCTGTTTTAACGCGAGTCGTTCCAACATACAAAGTTCAAAGGCCCAAACTGGTTTAGTTTGAGATCCGTCGAGCAGTAGTGCGACCCGTTTTAGAGTTGCTCCTTGCGCATTCGAAACGGCTCCAACGAAAGCTATTTCAACAGCATGTATGATGAACTTGTACTGCTTGTTGACTTTGGAACGAAGCTGAGAAAACTTCACGCAACACGAATCGCCTCCCTTACCAGACAAAAGTCTAATTAGGACGATAACCCTCCGTTTGTGAGTGACTCCGCCAGCATTGACTATCATCTCTGTGTCGAGGTTTGCTTCGGGTGGCCATCTTTGACCGCTGATGTCAGATCCATCCCGATGTATTAGTAAGCTTACAACGTTGATATAACCAGGTGGACTCGGTATCTCCACAATGCTACTGCGATTCTGTGTTGCATGTTGAATGGATGCGTTTTCTGCTTTTGCGTGAGAGATTGAATACCATCCGAGGGAGTGCATGTAGCAAAGCGTCCCGTTGGCAATACCCCATACGAGATTACCTGCACTATTGCCAGAACTTGAGCAGGGGCTCCAGGAATGAAATACGCAAACAAGTAGGGGTGTATATTTTCGTTGCACAGAGCCACCAAAAGACTTTCGTCCATCTTTGCCGGATTGGTCGCCTCCACCGCAGCTCTAGGACGCCATGTAGTGTGCCAAAAAGTAATGCAGTGGCTCTGGAGCTGCAGGAGTCTCCAGCCGACTATGAGCTGCGTGGCGCATGGTCACGGGGGAAACGGATCGCAGAAGGCGCCAGATGCCACTGGCAGTCTAAAGAAGAAGAAGAAGAAGAAGAGGAAGAAGAGGAAGAAGAGGAGGAAGAGGAAGAAGAGGAAGAAGAAGAAGAAGAAGAAGAAGAAGAAGCGTTGTTCGTGAAGCTGCTCTGGTGGCAGTACCTGAAGCTGAAAGAAGAAGCTGATGTGGTGGAAACTAAAGCTAGTAAGCTGTCGGTAGGAATGTAGGAAATAGGAAGTGGAGGTTGTAGTAGGAAATAGAAACGTCTGTAGTTAGAGCTTGCGTAGCATATTTGTACAGCAAGCAAAGATAAAAACAGCAATGCAGCATTGCAGCAATCCTCGATGCTGCGAAGTAGCATCGAGGATTGCTCATTTGCGTCGCCGCATTGTTGTCTACCGGTAGTTCCTCCGTTCTCATTTACGTAGCGATGGTGTGTCACAACGCTGATGTCGTCGGAATGTTTTCTGTGGTACGAGCAACTATTTTTGGACGAATTAATGTCTGTGAGGCTGTCCATACAGCTCTTCTAGCTGTCCTCCCAGGACTAAACACTATTGGGCTGTACGTACTACTGCCGTAGCACTACCAGGAAAACTTTCTATGAGATAAGTGAGGCATCTCCACCGTTGGCGCGACTAACCCACTGAAGGCGTATCAAAAGTAACAATTCACCGCGGAAATGACGAGAAACAAAGTCGTGCGTTGTTCAAAGAAGCTCTAAATTTAATACTGAAGTACAGTGTTTGTTGCATGTAAATCCGCGTTGCCCAATACAATGCATCTCCTGCGCCTGCTTCGCAGCCGCAGCATCTACTAAATTAACTTGGGGGCTACCAGTTATATATGTTCATGACCCTTTCGCCGGTCGATCATCATCTTCTGCGCACGCAAACTTTTTGGTTTTCTTTTAGTGTTCATTTCAGCGGTACGTACTTGTGTGCGAGGGGATGGAAGACTACTACGGGCCGAACTTGGCGCGTGAAAAACGCGCGTTTTACATCCTTAACTGTCGTGTAAATTGCGCGCCCGGGCGGGCGCACCCGGGGGGAGATCACAGTTCGTTAGGCACTGCTTTGTTGTATTTTCTTTTGCTTTGTTGTGCTTTGCTTCGTTGTATTGTGTTTTTTGTTTTGTTCAGATAAACAAATGCATTGGACATTTTCATATTGTATTTTATCGCTCAGGGCAAGATTTTGTTTTATGTTTGAATAACTGCGTATATTTACTTACCGACCGCCCATCATAGTCAACATATAGTCGGTCATGTCTTGGCAGCCGATATACCAACCTCACTATAGTCTTGGAGTTGGTCTTACCAAGTTAAAACGCCAAGAAGAGCATCATTGTTTACCAGCCGATATAGCATCTTTCTTGTAGTATTGTGTAGTCATTCTTACCAATCGAGATAGCAACCAGAACAAAAGTCGAGCTATTTATCAACCAGATGCCTATCTTGCCATTGGAAGCATTCAAACTCTGTTTATTATGAACCACAATAAGCGGTTTCCTCTTGCACCGTAGCATGGTCTGGCCCTTTGACTAGAATCCGTAGAGGAAGAGCCCCTGGCGCTTCAGAGCATACACAAGTCCGTGCTTGTCACCGTCTTTCGATTGGCATGCTCCGTATAGACGACGGCATCGCGGACGAGGTTCTCAAGAAACACTCGCAGCACCGCGCGCGTCTCGTGCTAGATAAGTCCTGACATTCTGACCACGCCAGCTCGTCGGGTGAGGCGACGGATAGCTGGCGCAGTTATGCCTTGTATGTTGTCTCGGAGGATCTTGCGGTGGCGCGTGGCACCTCCTTGACCGTGGCCACGAGCCCCCTTGCCCTGCCCAGACATGCTGCAGCCACGAACAATGTTAGCTATGTGTACTTGGGGAAGTCTAGCTGTTCTCACGGTTTGTGTTGGCGGAGGAAGTTCGAAAGTGATGTTCCGGAGCGACGGTAAAGCCTAGAAGCCATGGTGTTGAAATAGAGACTCATTGTCCTCTTTTTATATGAACAAGACAAGACTGTATCCATGTCTCAGTCCTCATTTTATTCAAACAAGACTGTATCCATTAAAGGATCGTGCCCATCGCACAGCCTATATGATAGTGCAGCTCACTCACAAGCAGGTGGGGATGTTGAGGTAGGGCTTTATTGTCGTCTTTTACGTGCAGGTACCTCAGGGTATTGAATGCAAGTCAGCTAACGAGTTAGTGGCATGGGCGACGACGCTTACCGCTCAGTCGTGCAGGCCGTCTTTCCATAGTACGCCTGAGTAAGGCCAGCGACTGTAGTAGCTTCTTGAGATGACGTCGCGCTGAACGGCGTTGCAACTGGTTTTCGTGCCGAAGCTTGAGAAGCTCCTCGAGAAGCAAAGTTGTTCTGCCCTTGGCCCATGCGGCGCCTTGTTCGTCCAGCAATCGTAGCAGGGTGGTCGGATCGCTCACCCGGTGGTGGTGAGCTGGAGAACTTTGCTGCGATCCATATACCGTCGACAGCGCCACATCTCCTGGGCACTGGAAGTGCTGCGACTGCCGGTGAGATGACGAGTTGCCAGCGCGCACAGTACAGGTATCGCTTTCCTGGCGTGTTGTAGCCTCTGTGCTGGTGAGTGCGGCCACTGCTTCTTGTGCGAGCCGCAAGCTACGGAACTTGCGCTTGAGACTAGCAAAGTCTCGCTGCGCCCAGTTCCGATCCCTCGCTGCGTTGTAGGCAAGCGCCAGATCCTGCCACTCTGCCTTCAGGGTTGATGCGCAGCGACGAACGAGCTCCAGCAGGCACCGCTTCTCGCCTTCGCTATAGTTTTGAGAGCCCTGTCGTTCGGTCATCTGCACCGTTGAGATGAGTTCGTGTAAGTGCTATAATGAATGTTTGGGGGTTCTTTATCTGTCCGGTGCCGAGTTCCTCCACGTGCTGACCTCCGGATTGGCGGCTTCCTGCGTTTTCTCGAATGAGGGCTTGCTCGCGGGGGCGCACAGCTATTCGTGCGCGCTCATTTCCATTGAACTTCCAGCAATAAAAACCAATACTATTATGTACGTTGCACACATCTCAACCACTCTTAACTAGCTCCTCTTCACACGGGCGAACTCTGCTGGTTTTTTACCAGGTCATCTGCGGTAGGCGCGTCGTCAGCTGGCATTGCTTGTCCCGGTACAGCTGGAGATTGGTGAATTCGTTGATATCAACGACGGATCCAGGCAATAGTATCAGCTCCGAGTCACTTTCCACGTTCCATATCGTGACGGTGAGCAGCGCCGAGTAGATGTCTTCGCGGTTTGCTTCGTACGGTGTCTTATAGACCTACAGCAAGCCCCAATTAGCCAACGTAAATGCGCAAAAACAACAGGAAGATCAAACGTACGCTGAGAAGGTTATCCAGCGATTCGGGGGCCTCCGCGTCCGTGAAATGAAGTCACACCAACTTCCAGGTGCTATACACGTGGTCGGCGATCCACACAAGTTTCATTCGTATCACGATCGGAGTCGGTTCACCCTTCCGTTGCAGGAACTCCCGTAAATCTAACGACAAAAGGATCGACAACAGTGAGAATGTTACAGATCGAAACCAGGTAAGCTTACCTTCAACAGTGGATACGACGGCGGCGCTTTCTTTTCGCTCCAGGGCTTTCGCCGCAAGAAGCGCTATCATGCGCTGGCAAGGCGTCAGCTGCTTGGGCGTGTCCGTGTCGACACTGGGTTGAACAACGACTTCCGTTGCTTTGGCCGTCGCCTTGCGTGGTTTACGGCCCCGCTTGACGACCTTCGCAGCGTCCAGGGTCGGGGGTGATACGCGCGCCATGACCCCAAATTCGAAATGACGTCAAAGGGTTATGCACAAGACCTGCATAAGAGCGCAGACTGACTTATATAAAGTGTGGCTAAAGTGTCCTGTTAGGCGAGCCAGAAGACCCTCCTCATCCAACGTTGGCTCCCGAACTTCAACGTCTCTTCCGACGATGGATACAACAAGATCTACTGTAGTGTGTCAAACTGCCGCGAGTGCACGAAGTACACCTCATCTAAATATGCGATCGGGCCACACTTGCGTGACCAGCTCGGTTGAGGCAAGCCCGGGTTTGTTTGTTTTCGACGAGGTTTACGCGAGTAGGAGGCGTGTCGATTTAATGTCGTTGCAATACTGACTTGTTTGTTTAGATACAGGACGGTGGATCTCGAGCATCCCGGTTGAAGCAGTAGATCATCTCTGCTTTAGAAGTGTACCACATCTACTTCTGGAAGCTGACTATTGGACAGCCGATGCGTGTCGACCAGATTTCGTCGAGGCCGTTCGTTCGACGTTTCGCGACGACTGCGACGTCTTTTAAAAGATACAGGACAGTCCAACTCGATCATCCCGGTTGACAGAAAATTCATCCCGCTTAAGTATGCCACTTCATATGGTTGGCACTCCCTTTGCGAGTACAAGCTGCTCTTGCTTGTGTGGCATAAACATAAGCAGCATGCATTAGTTATGCATCTGAAAGCACTGTTCATTTTTCATCTTTCCCTGTCCACCTCACCTGCCCACCCCCATTCGGCTCGCCATGCACGCTCCTCAAATGTTTGCTACAAACGGAGCCATCCAGCTGTACCACGCCATCACCGCGGAGAAACCCAACGAGTATCGCAGCCGAGCTCGCACCGACTCCAGCCTCGAGTGGTCTCCTGATATCTACGACGCGGCACTGTCCGTCCTCCATCGGAAGCAAGCCTACCTGCCTGAGCAAGAGGCTCGCGCATTCTTGGGCAGCCTCCAAGTCTTCTACGAGACGTTTTTCCCGCTGGCCCAGGCCAACGACTTGCGGTTTGTCAAAACCGTTGCTGGAAGCTTCGACCAGCCTCCTCAGCGCGAGTTCATCTCTTCGGGAGCGGTTGTGGATCCTTGCTCCGTTGCTGGGCTAGTGCTGATAGCGCTGCAAGATGGCACCTGTCTCCACGTGTTTGGCTGGAACGCCCAAATCGCGCTGAAATCGGGTCTGCGGAAGATTTACCTCAACAAGGGCGACATGATCTTGCTTCGGGGGGATTGCATCTACGCGTTCCTTGGCTACGACTCGGCCAACGTGTGCCTCCAAGCATACCTCGACATGCCGACGTACCAACGCAAGCTATTTCACCAACCGCATCGAGTGACGTATCTTGACAACACGTGCATCAAGGACGACCGCTTCTGCTACGCCTGGGAATGGTGCTCCTTGCCTCCACAAGCACCTCGATTTATTCCACGGTTTCTGCTTCAAGGACCCTCGGTATGACTCGCCCTAGATACCGGCAAGTATTGACTGGATCTGCATCAGCTGGGCTCTGTGAATGCAACTGAGTGAGACGTAGGGATTACTTCCCCACTTAATGAATATACCGCTTTATCCATGCAACTTTTGACTGGGTTTGACGAGATTCTAGAGAAATAAACTGTTTTTGCATTGAAGGTGAGTTCAACACCAAATACATCTACCGGGCGGCCGACTAGGCATCGTAGGTGAGCACAATAATGCATAGTGGGCTTAGCAACCAGGATAACAACGGTCCTAATAGTGAAATCAAGTGTCTTAGCAACCAAGATAACAACAATCCTGATAAAATGCGATTTTCGGGTGTGCACCGTATGCTACTCTGTCTACTACACCTTTTCCAGCCCAAGTTCACCAAGAACAAGGCCAAATTCACAAAGAACAAAAG
>JAIKVE010000424.1:0-20747 GCA_024679115.1 Phytophthora pistaciae | reverse complement strand
CCGGCTCGGCCACCACTTTCTCGTCGGAGGCCTCTGCCGCCTCGGCCGCTACCTTCTCGTCGGGTGGCTCGGCTGCTACGGGCTCGGCCACTACGTTCTCGAGCGAGGGCAGTGCTGAGGGCGGTGCCACCGACTCGGCCTCGTGCAGCCAGGAGTTCTCTGTTGCTGGCAGCGGCACCGAGGACAGCAGCGTCACGGGTAGCGCTACCGACTCGGCCTCGTGCAGCCAGGAATTCTCGGTCGCCGGCAGCAGCGACACTGCCGACGACTCGTGCAGCCAGGAGTTCTCCGTTGCCGGCAGCGGTGGCGACGACTCGTGCAGCCAGGAGTTTGACGTCGCCGGAAGCGACGACTGCTCTCAGGAATACGACATTGCCGGTTCGGAGGACTGCAGCGAAGGCTACGACATCGCTGGCTCGGACGACACTGACGACAGCACGGGAACGTCGACGGACACGACGACGACGACGACTGGCGGCAGCAGCACCGGCACCTCCACGGACACTACCACAGATACCTCGACGGACACAACCGGCACAGGTACCGACACGACTGGCACGTCGACCGACACTACCACGGACACTGGCGCGTCTACGGACACCAGCACCGATACGACGACGGACACGTCGACCGATACTACGGGTACGACGACGGACACCACGGAGGACACGGGCGCGTCCAGCACCGGCACGTCCACGGACACCACGGGCACTACCGATGATACCACCGAAGATACGGGTGCCTCTAGCATTGGAACGTCCACCGACACGACCACTGACACGTCCACTGACACTACCGGCAACACGTCCACGGACACCACGGGCACCACCGAGGATACCGGTGCGTCCAGCACGGGCACGTCGACTGACACGACCACGGACACTGACACGACCACCGACACGTCCACCGGTACTTGGACCGACACCACCACTACTACGGGCAGCTCCACTGGCACGTCGACGGACACGGGTGTCGAGGCCGCTTCGGACGACTGCTCGGAGGGCTACGACATTGCCGGCAGCGACGACTGCAGCCAGGAGTACGACATTGCTGGCTCGGACTGCTCCGAGGAGTACGACATCGCCGGCTCGGAGTCCTGCAGCCAGGAGTTCTCTGTTGCTGGCAGCAGCGACACCGCCGATGACTCGTGCAGCCAGGAGTTCTCCGTTGCCGGCAGCGGCACGGAGGAGGGCGGCGCCACCGACTCTGCCTCGTGCAGCCAGGAGTTCTCCACCGCCGGAAGTGACGACGTCGTGACCTCCACTGAGTCGTCGGCAGCCTACACGACCTCCACCGAGTCTTCGGCCGCCACGACGACCTCTACCGAGTCGTCAGCTGCTACTACTACATCCACGGAGTCGTCGGCTGCCACCACGACCTCTACGGAGTCCTCGGCTGCCACCTACTCGTCGGGTGCCTCGACGGCCTCGTCCACAGCTTCGTCGTCTCCGGCCGAGTCTTCCAACGCGGAGGCTTCGGGCTCGGACTCTGTGCTGACCTTCTCGCCGTCGGCCGCCGGTGCCTCGTACAGCGGCAGCACTACGGCTACCACCACCACTTCGACGACCTCGAGCGGCACCGACAACGCTGACCAGACGACGCAGCAGGAGACGGTCACCTCGGGCGGCACCGGCAGCAGCAGCAACGCCGACCAGACGACTCAGCAGCAGACGGCGTTCAACGTCGAAGCCGTTAAGTTCCAGGCGAGCCAGGGGGACGCGGGCACGAACACCTCTAGCACCACCGCTCCGATCGTCGCGTCAGTCGCCGCCTGCGCTGCCCTGGCCATCGTCGGCACCGTGTACATGAAGCGACGGAACAGCAAGAAGTCGAAGAAGGAGTCGAGCGACATCTTTACCATCGACAAGAACTCGCAGCTGTAAGTCGAGTCAACTAGACCCCATCCCATGTCCCGTGCCGTACGAAGCGCCATCTCAACGCGTTGGTTGCAATGAATGAGAGACGTTGGAAGAGAGAGAGAGACCCTCCCCATCGAGAACGAACCGAGAGGAAGTGAGTGTGAGTGCGTTACCATCTTGTATGCCGAAGAAGAACTATGTGGATTTCGAGTATTTTGAAGCTGACTTCGAGCCCCAGTCTCTGCTCCCGCTCGCTTGCCGAACGCGGTCGTGTTTGTGTGTGTGTGTGTCGTTTTCCCTCGTCAGACCATCAGCGCGCCGCGTCTTGGGACTGGCGGCTGCCTCGTACCAGGCAGTAGTTTGTCTTTGAGTGAGTCGTGAGTGAGTTTCGAGTTTGTTCAAATAGAAAGCACCAACCATTAGATTCTTCATCTCTCTTCATTCTTCTCTCTCCATTCTTCACTACCATGCCCACTACACTACGCTGTAACCTGTCGCCACCAGCATCGACAGTAGAACCCCCACCATTGCCGAGCTGCGTTCCGCCCCCGAAAGCCTCGAAGCGCCTACAAATTACACATCGCCACATCCATCTCGCTCAGCATGACGAAAGTTTTGCCTATCCGCGCGAAAAGTTTCGGCTCGTGTCGTAACTTACCGCTCCTCGTGCCTTTGGCCCAGACCTCCATCTCTCGGATGCCGTAGATCACCCGCTCGTTCGTCGTCGTCGTGGAGCTGCTGATCCCGTCGTCCGTGCACGAATACTGGCCGCTGCAGACGTTGGGCTCGCCTATGACCACGCGCACGTAGCGGAACTTGGACGTGATGGCGGCCAGCCCTTCCGTGTGGTTGTCCACCCGGTCGTAGGCGTTGCTCAGGTTGAAGACGGCGAGGATGCTCGTGAACTCGACGCCGTCGTACGACACGCGCACGCGGTAGCTGCGCGGCGACAGGAAGCCGTGCCAGCGCACCACGATGCGCGACAGCGTCGGCACCAGCGCGCTCATGTTGACCTGCCAGAAGACCTGCTCGCTCGCGTTGTCGCCCGCCGACCACCAGCTCGTCTCGTCCGGGAAGCCGTCGTTGGCGTTGGCCGGCACGAACTCCGTGTCGTGCAGCACATTTGGCGCGTAGTTGTAGTAGCTGCTCGCGTGCGCAGGCTCCCCCACCGCCGCGTTGAACTCCACGCCCGGGAAGCTCACGTCCCCATGCACGATAGCGACACCCAGCGCTACGCGCAGCAGCAGCAAGATACGCAATGGCATTGAAGATCCTCTCGGTGTCTAATTTTGAGGAGACCGTGAGCTGCAGCAACATGTCGGTGTCCGTTTCGTCTACATTTTGCCACGTCGGACAAGCACCAGTCAGGGTCACTGCACAGTAAGCTGCAGCCTGTAGCATTGCCGCCATGAACGCGAGTGCTGCGGCGTCGGCCGCGGCGGCGGCGGAGCTGCACCTCAAGATGTGCAAGAAGGTGGCGCAGCTCACCAAGGTCATCTTCCAGCTCAACACGCGCAACGAGGACTACCAGGCCGAGGCGGAGCACACGCGCACTGCGCATGCTGCCGAGATCCAGAAGCTCACGCAGGACGCGGTGGACAAGATGCGCGCGCTGCAGAACAAACTGCAGACCCAAGCGGCCACTGCAGCGCAGCGAGAGCGACAGCATGCAGCGGATCGACAGAAGCTCATGAGTGAGGCGCAGCAGCAGCAACGTCGAACGCAGGCGAGTCGCGCGGCGGCGGAGGAGGCCTTCCAGGCCAAAGTGACGGAGCTCGAAGCGCAGGTCCAAGACACGCAGCGAGCGTTCGAGGAGCGCGTGGAGCAGCTCACGCAGCTCGCTGCAGTCAAGGAGAAGGAGCGAGCTGTGAGCGCGCAGCAGGCGGCGCTGGACTTTGACGCCAAGATGGACGAGTTGAGGGAGCAACACACCAACGAGGTGGAGCAGCTCGTCACGACGTCCAACGCCAAGTACAACAAGATGCTGGCGGAGCAGCTTCGAGCTCAGGACGCGCTGAAGGCGGACCTCGTGAGCGCCAAACTTGACTGGGAGAAGCAGAGGCAGGAGGCGACAGCGGAGCACGGGCGCAAGCGACTAGAGCAGGACGTGGCGGCCAAGACGGCGTTCGACAAGATGAAGCACGAGCTGGTGACCAAGATCGAGGCGTTGTTGGTGGATGTGGAGGCGCTGCGCGGCAGTGAGACCAAGCTGCGTGAGGAGAAGGAGGCGATGGTCAAGACCCAGCAAGAAGCCGCGCGGACGATCAAGCAGCTGGAGCTGCAGCTCTCCAAGGCCCAGCAAGACTCGCACAGTGTGCGTCGAGACGCCTCTGCTCACGCTGAAGAGCTCCAGCGCATGCTAGCGGTCAGCACCGACAAGATCGACGAGCTCGCGCAAGAGCTCGTGACGCTCAAGCAGACGCTGCAGACTCGAGATCGCGCGCTGGTTCAGGCGCAGAAAGACCTCGAGGCTGCGCAGATGGAGACGCTCAAGCAGAACGCGAGTGCGTCGGAGCTCGAGGCGCAGCTACGCCAGCAGCTGAACGAGCACGAGCTGCAGCTTGCGAACGGCAAGAGCGAGGCAATGCTCGCGTCTCAACGACTTGAAGCCGGCCAGAAGCAGATCCACAAACTCGAACAGGAGCTCGCGGCTGCGTTGAAGTCTATAGCCGATATGCAGACGGAAGGCGCCAGCAATACGCTCACCCAAGCCAAGCTGAAGCAGGAGCTGGCGCGCGCAGAAGCCGAGACAAAACAGGCGAAAATCGACAGTGAGCGAGCGTTGACGCTGCTTCGACAGACCCACGAGAGCAAGCTTCAAGAGTTGATGAGCTCACATACCCACGAGATGGAGACGCAGCGAGTGGCGGCTGCGAAGCAGTTGGAGCAGTTAGAACTTCGGATGAAGGAGTCGTCGGCCAAGTCGACCGACGAAAGGATAGCAGAGCTCAAGAGTGTGCACCAGCGGGTCTTGGCTGAGCATGAAGCCGCTTCAACCTCTGCGCAGACGAAACTCCGCGACGAAATCGCAAAGTTAGAGACGCAAGTGAAGGTGTTAAATGACCAGCTAGCAGCTCAGCTCCAGCAGCTTACGGAGCTACAGAAAAAGCATGCAGACTTGACCCGACAACTCGAGAGCTCTCAGCAGCAAGTGGCTTCGTTGCAGTCGGCTAAAGACGCTCTGCAGTCGTCCACGCAGAAATCTCAAAAGGAGCGGGATGAAGCGCATCAGAAACAAATCCGAGAGCTTGACTCGCAGCATGGGACCGCTATCAAGGCCCTCACAGCAGAGAAGACCCAGCAAGAGCAGCAGCATGCCAAAGCCATTCTTCAGCTGGCTCAAGAACATGCAGACGCTTTACGGACCAGCACGGAGCGACTTGAGGCTAGAAGGTTAGAGGAACTTGCAGACCAAGAGAAGCGTATGCGCGAGCTGTACGAACCGCAGCTCACCAAACTCCAAGAAGACCTTGAAAGTCTGCAGCGAGCACTTGGAGCCTCCACCGAAGAAGCTATTGAAGCGCGACGATCGATGGAGGAGACGAGGCTCTTCGAGCAAGAGCAGCTTCGTAGCGCCATCGTTGGGTTTGCCGAGCGAACGGCAGCCGACCGAACTCGTGCAGAGCAAATATCGCGCCAAGAACTGGAAAAACTGCGCCAGGATCACTCAAATTGCGAGCGCGAGCTGGAAAAACGATTTCTAGACGAGTCGACAGCTCAACTTTCGAGTCTCCAGGCGAAAGCTGACGCCGACTTTGCGCGTTTAGTATCGGACCATCGCCAAGAGCTGCATACGACCTCCCAGCTACACTCCGAGGCATTGCAGAAGCTCCAAGAGAGTTTGAACAGTGCGCAGGAGCGCTCGATCTTGGCCGAGAGAGCAGACGCCGCCAAGCAGCTCGCCGAACTGAGCTCCAAGAAGGACCGGGAGCGCTCGGAAGCTCTGCGCGAGGCTCAAGCCGCTCACGATCAGCAGTACGGAGAGCTACGCGCTGAGTTGGACTCCACGAAGGAGGCGCTGGCGAAGAAGACGCTGGACTGGGCGAGCGCGATGCGCGACGGGCAGAATGTGAGTGCTGCCTTAGCAGCCAAGACCGAGGAGATGGCCCAGAAGCTGGCCGCACTGGAGAAGAGCGCGCGCGAGCAGGTGGAGACGCTCAAGCTGGCTGCGAAACGCGAGATGGACAAGCTGCTGGAGGAGAACTTGGCCGAGACGAAGCAGCTGAGCGACCAGTTCGAGGAAACTCGACGCGTGATGGCCGAAAAGGTGGCGTACCTCAAGACGACGATCGCCGAGTGGCAGGACAGGTACGCGCGCCGCGAGAGTCGGCCCGAGGACGTCGCGCGCATCGTCGAGCTGGAGCGCTACGTGGTGGAGAAGGACGCGCTGGTGCGGCGCACGCTGGACGAAATGGCCTACTTCAAGCGCGAGCTGCTCAACCGCGAGGAAATGTACAACAAAACCTTCGCGCGGACGCCCAACGTCGGGATGCTGCAGGTGCTCAAGCCCCACGTCCAGCTCCAGCAGCAGATGCAGATGCAGCCGTCGATGCTGAACCCGATGCACGCGACTCCACCGCCGCGATCACGAGGCAAATCCAAGACTCTAGAGCAGCCAGGCGAGTTGACGCGGAGACGCAGCGAACGCAGCGGATTCAGCGCCTCGCCACCTTCGACAGCGTCGTCGTCGAGTAACCAGAAGGCGCTCCCACCGCTGCACAATAACCAGGTTAGCTAGGAGGAGGTGCAAGACATTTGAACCACTTCAACTTGCATGTAGCCATTTCCTAAAATCTCTATTTTTAGAGTTTTGATCGTAACTCGTCTCTCATTGGCGGAAAGTCAGTTCCGTATCGACACAACACAAGTAAAAAACATCATCAAGCAGTGAAAGATGGCGACGGTGGACGCCGAGCTACAGCGCGTACGTACGGCTCTGTGGGGGCGTGTCACGGACTAAAGGCTGCATCCACGTGTAGCGGAGTCTACCAGCTTCCTGCTCATGTTGTTTGTGTGCTGATTGGCGGCTTCTTTGCTGTGTATTATTTAGATCGCGCACATCGCGGACCAGAAGGAGAAAACGGCGGCCTACAAGGTAAAAGAAGCATGCGCGTGTACTGAGATAAGGCCAGTAATGAGGATGCACACTGACGTCCTGCATTCACTCTGTACTTGTAGTCGCTGCTGGAGGAGAAGCTGCAGGACCTCGCCAGTCTCAAGACCATTGTGACGCACTGTATGGCTGTCACTCGCTCTTCCTCTAGGCTCCGAGCTCTATTGTTCTTACGCTCTAGTGTGTTTGTGTTATCTCAGTACTTGGAGAAGATGTGCTGCTGGTGATCTCCAGAGCTGTACGTCCACCTCACCAGTGTGACCGTAGCTTAACCAAGTACAGTACCTAACTAACAATGGATTGCTGCTGCTGCTGCAGGCCATCACCCATTTGGCGTCCGTGGTTGCGGGCATTGACGTGGACGCGCACCCGTGGAAGCTCGAGTTCATCTGCTTCTGCCTGGCCAAGATCAAGCCGCGCATCCTGTCGTTCGAGGAGCCCGACGTCATGTTCCGCGAGTCGCTGGCGGCCATGTACATGGACGAGGAAGAGTACATCGAGGCGGCCAAGGCGCTGGCCGCCATCAACCTCGAGAGCTCCACGCGCCAGTACAGCGACGTGGAGAAGGCCGAGAAGTACGTCAAGATCGCCGAGCTGTACCTGCAGGAGGACGAGACGGTGGACGCCGAGAACTTCATCAACCGCGCCTCGCGCTTCATCCACAACGTGGAGGACTGGGCGCTCAAGCTGCGCTTCCAGGTGTCGTACGCGCGCATCCTGGACTCGAAGCGCAAGTTCCTGGACGCGGCGCTGCGCTACTACGAGTTCTCGCAGTCGAAGCCGGACGAAGTGGACCCAGACGACCTGCTGGAGCTGCTGAGCAAGGCCGTCACGTGCGCCATCCTGGCGTCGGCTGGACCGCAGCGCTCGCGCCTGTTGGGCACGCTCTACAAGGACGAGCGCGTGAAGAACAGTGAGCACGTGGCGATCCTGGAGAAGATGTACATGGAGCAGCTGATTCGCCGCCCGGAGCTCGTGCAGTTCGAGAAGAGCTTGCTGCCTTACCAGAAGGCCGTGCTGTCGAACGGCTTCACGGTGCTGGAGAACGCCTTCCTGGAGCACAACTTGCTGGCTGCGAGTCGCGTGTACAGCAGCATCTCGCTCGAAGAGCTGGGCAAGCTCCTGGAGATTGAGCCCGCCAATGCGGAGCGTGTGGCGGCCACGATGATCGGCGAGGAGCGGATGAAGGGCAGCATCGACCAGCACCTGGGCTTCTTGGAGTTTGAGAACACGGAGGACGAGGTGCTGGCGGCTTTCGACACGCGAATCAGCTCCGTGTGCTTCAACGTCAACCAGTGCGCCGAACAGATCGAGCAGCAGTACCCGGACATCGTGCGCTCACTCACCGCGGCAGCTACAACGGCTACTGCTCCATAGAGCGGGTGCTGTGTCGTGGAATCACCAGATACTCAACTCACAGTGGAATGCAGTGAACGATGCAGACACAGACTAATCTTGGTAAGTGACGAGTTCTTTTTATTCGTTCGTTCGCCAAAGTTTTACCGGTTTATTTCATTTGAACCCGAGCTGCTCTGTGACTAACCCCTTGAGCTCTACAAGAACGTGTTCGATCAACATCCCGTTCCACCAGCGATACGAAGGCAGCTAGTCTTGGACGACAGCGTCAAGCAGTTGGTCAGCATGACCCAGATGAAGCCGAAAGTGATGTAGCAGACCGTGATGAAGCCCATGAGCTTGCTCTTCCCGCCTGTGCGCTTGAGCTCGTGCGCGTGGTCCTTCTGTTTCGGCAGCCAGTACACGAACGCGATGGACGCGAGGTTGAACGCGTACGCAATGAGGTATGCGTAGGTGACGTGCGTCCGCACCTCGTGTGTGTCCTTGGTGATCTGCGCCGTGGTAAGCTTGAAGTGCGCGTCGATCGACTTGTACATGACGGTGGAGAAGGGTGTCCCGATGTTGTTAATGCTGATGATCAAGCCCATGATGGTGGCCTCACTCCCAGCCTCGGCGATCTCGACGACAAACAGCTTGGCGATGAAGTCGTGGATGCTGCTGGGGACTTCTGCGATCAGCAGGACGCCGAGCCAGAACCACTGACTGCGGTACACGTCCCAAATGGTGAAGAAGGTCGGGAAGCAGTCGATGACCACGACGAAGATCTGGCAAGAGACGACCACCCAGCGCCAGTTCCAGTGGAGCCCCCACTTGCGCACAGCGTACAGCGCTATGAAGCTCACGATGGAGGAGATCATGCTGGCGATGCCGTCGTTCAGCGGCTCAACGTTCGACCAGATGCTCTTGATCTTGCTGGCCGCGGTGACCGAGAAGTTGGAGAAGATGTGGTTGAAGAACCGGAAGGCCAGCACTTGGTAGATCACGCGGTACTGCATGAAGTCGTACAGGTAGGCGAAGAAGGCCTTGGTGGGCTGTGCCGGGGCCTTCTCCTCGGTCACGCAGAACCAGCAGAGAGGAATGGTGACGAACGAGAAGGCGGCGCACGCGCCCATGACTCCTCCGAAGCCCATATCCCACGAAAAAGTGCCTCCGTACGCGGCGATGTTGAGTCCAATACCCGTCATGAAGGACGTCAAGATGCCAGCCACAGCGCTGACAATGGCGATGTCCGTCTGGATGGAGCCTCGAATGGCCTCAGGCTCGCGCTGAGCCAGCTCGACCAAGTACCCATCGGCAGCTCCGTAGGCGACGATCGTGCCGAGGTGGGCCAGCATAAAGAGGATGATGAGGTGGATGCCCTTGTTGGGAGCGTCGTAGTTGATGGTCGCTTGCTGCTCCACGGTCCACTCGCTCTCTGGGATGTCCGCGAGCGAGGCATCGCCGTAGTACGGGTCTCCCAACGGAACCACCACCATGATCAAGCAGCAGACGAACGCCATCGCCCAGCCTGCCACCATGTAGGGCCGACGACGGTACCCGAAGATCGGGTAGCAGTCCGAGATGAGGCCCGTGAACACTCGGAGCGCGTGCGGAACTCGCACCAGCGCAGTAGCGGTCGCCACTAGGACGGCGCTGAGGTTTAAATAATTATTGAGCACCGAGTAGATGACGCCGGAGATGGAGCCGTAGACGATAGCGACGGAGATCTGGTGCGCCGCCAGTCCCAGATTCTGAGGCGAGTACAGCGACGACGGAGGGCCGCCAGGTCGAAGAGCGCCACCTTCGAGGTCGGCGGGAGACTTGAGTCCGTCGTAGAAGGCAGCAGGAGCTGGGGACGGCATCTTCTGAAGGTTCGTGCCGACCGGCGCGACGAACGAGAGCGAGGAACGCTCGACGGAGGTTGGAGTGACCATGGTAATCCGATGCAAAAGTGGAAATGAACATGGGGTGTAAGGGTTTCACGGCACAGTTCACTTGCTCCTCGATTGGTGGTGAGGACTGTTCAAACCAAGTTATCCCTTGAGTCTGGGCTAAGGTCATCGTGAATGATCCCTTTCCAGTGCATTGCAAACGCAGCAGGTGTACTTCTGGCGCGTGGCTGGGACCAACGGGATGTCAAGTTGGCATGTGTTGCCCCGCGTTGGAATTCGGCCAGCACCACAGAGCAGAAGCGTCGATGAAAAGGCAACCGATCCGCGTCAATCGGACGTGCATGCGGGTGGTCAGGACCGCGTCAAGTCGCCACGGCGAGATGTTTGCAGCCGTTCGTCGTAGCAGCACGCGTGCCGCCGCCCAACGAAACCCCACGACCGGGATGTCTCCAGTCGCAGCGCGCTGCGTTTTGTCAGGAAATGGACCTTGCAAATCTGAGAAGCGGATCTCGTGATGTGGACTATCTCAAGCTCGATAGTCGAGGTGATCATTGATCATTGAAGCTCGGTTTGATGAGGCGGGCCGCCGGATAGAAAAGAAAAGCTCACTGTACCACGGACGAGCACTACGAGCTGTACTCGGTCATGGTTTATTAATTCGCTCCACGAACTTACTCGAGCCCGCATACCAAAACGAACACAGGGACATGTACATGGAGATGTACGACCGAGGAAGGCGATGTAGATGCACAGTACATGTACTTCCTGCGGTCGTTTGACTGTTTGAGACGAGGCCCACTGATCGTCCGCAGACGATATATCATTCCTGGGTCACACTCTGTTTGCTGTAGCGTCGTGCGGTATCCGCTCAGACCAGATGATACCTTCACGCATGACGCAAACGATGACGTTTACACCTCGTTTTGGTAAGTACAGCCTGTACTGTACACGCACACACATCCACCGGTGATGAGATGGACTCGGGGGGGGGGGGGGGGGGGCTAGCTCAGCTGGCTGTTTAAACTAACATTCAAACGAACGTGCATCTCCTGCACTCACTTAGATATAATATTATTCAGAGCTACAGAGATCCACTAAGTTGCTGTCTTTTTGTCCTCGTTGTCATCGTCTTCACGCTCGGCTTTGTTGCCGTCGCCAGGGCTGTCTTTGCTCTCACCGTGTTTCATACTTGAGATGCTCTTGCTACTGTACCCATTGTTGCCAAGACCTCAGTGGACGGCGCACTCGTACAACTGCACCACACCCACTTCGCTGTCGCCGTTCGGGTCTTTGTTATTCGCCACCTTCGCCTTTATTCTTGTCACTACCCTACGTACGGCGCACGTTGCCGATGCTGGTGGGCACAGTGTCGTCCGGCACTGATACATTGACGGTGGCGGCGGTAGCAGCGACGATGTTAACCATGTTGGAAAGATCGCCGATTGTGAGGCAAATGGGATAATGAAATCAGGGCTCCTCCAATGCAGTATTATATTGAATTGGTAAAACTGCTGGTCAGTAATAATGATTTAATTAAATATGACGATCACCAATAGTAATTATTACAGATACTGATTAAATATTTCAATTTCGTGTACCTTGACTGTGTTTTGTATGCCCTGAAATCACACGAGCCAAAAATATAAATGTCAATATGGCGCTTACAATAATACATATTTTCTTCAATATTTATTGACAATTTTCATTTTGAATTTTATTATTCATACCCCTGAATGAAATGAGTACGCGACGGACACCCCAGAGTGTCCATCGCGTACTCATTTCATTCAGGTCCCAGAGTTCGTACGGGTATTTATTTTAAGGTAGCCACATTTTAATTTTCGAGTACATGTAGCTATTTTTGAGAATACTGTTCCAAATAGCCACTTTTTGCGTTTCGGCTAGCTACTTGGCTCCGCACCTATTTTTGGTCGGACCAATTCACCAAAAATAGTATTTGGTCAGACTACAGAGTGGCCAAACGGGCGAAGCGAGCGGATGCGAGCGCGAGACTCACTCAGTGCATTCACCGATTGCCAACACCCGCCGATTAGGCGGGGGCGTGTCTGCGCCAGCGAGCGGACGCGAGCGCTGCAACCCGATATTTTTTTTCCCAGACACCGCGCCTAGCCGAAGCCGAGGACTTCGCTAAGTCCGCAGGCGAGTGCCAACGCGCGAGTGTCCTACCCACTTCAACATCGAACACTCACTTCAACATCAAAAGTACATAGTTTACCAATGAAAAAGTGGCCAGTCCATAATTAATTTTGACACCACGTTTGTATTTGTTACTGTGCACTTTTGGCGTGTCAACTACTTACTTTTAGCGTTTAAAAAAAACGCTAAAAGTAGCCACTAGGGAGTGGCTAGTCAATAATTCATCCTGGGTCCATGTTTGACTTTATGCGTAGCTACTTTTTGCGTCTCGACTAGCCACTAGTAGCTAGTTTGCACGTAACGAGTGGCTAGTCGGAACCGTAGTCACAAAAGTGGCTAGACGAAAATTATAATGTGGCTAATTGAAAAACCGCACCCAGTTCGTACTTCGAAGTATTATACTGGGAACACCCGAAGAATGAGGGGGTGGACAGCTCCCAACGGATTAATTGGACGCGTAAGCGTAACCTGGCGCAACCTTCGTGCTACACGAGCCAGAAGGATGTCGACCGAGCAGGTTCAACGGCAACTTTAAGCAAGACAGACTGAGGCAGGAAATGCACATCGACATCAACAGCCCCATGCAACAGCTTCAGAAAGTGGTCTGCGGCACGCGCGATATTCATGGGCGCGGCCCCGCAGGAGAATCACGCGGGCCACAGTTCTCCCTTACACGGCAATCAGCACCGGTACCAGCACCAGCGTTTTATACCACAGGTGTTCCCAGCCAAGTCGAAGACGACTTAGCAGCTAGTCAGCCGGTCACGCTAGGTGGTTTCGTTGCGAACCGATGTTGTTTGCTGGTGGCCGTGTGCGCCATCTGCCGTGTAGCTTCAGACTTCCCGTACTCCACAAAATAAACCCCTCTTTAGATTTTGAAACTGCACTCCGTTTTTTTCTTCTTAAAAAAAAACTGCAGTTTTTTGTGTTGCGCGCAATACAGCATTCTAATTGGCTAAACCGTAAAATATAATCTAAAATCACCTTGTGAGCGTTTCAAACTGCAGTCTTTTAGCTACCGTAAGCAATTATTTTGCGCTTTAATAGGCATCTGCTCTGAGTCGAGCAAACCAGAGGTAACGATATGGTTATCAACTCAACGGGGTTGCACTACATTTGCAGCTGAACGATATTCTGGCACGCGTCCGCCGACATTTGCTTTTCCGTACTTACTGTATGACCACGGCGTTAGTAGAGAATATCTCACGATTACGTACAAAAATCGTCACTAAAAATGTAGCAAGAGAGGGAATTTACGCAGCATGAGGCTGCTACATCGTGGATCCCACCAGTTCATCTTGCCGCGACAGGCAAACTTATTCAGAAACCGGGTGCCATACCAACTCGGTGCCTAGGCAAGATACCGGCTCTCTTGATTACTGCCAACTCCTGTACGTAGTCCTAAAGCGTTCCGCGCCTCCACGCTCACTTTCAATTTCGAGTCCTGCGCTGCCGATCATGATCCTGCGCGTGCTTCTGTTGCTCGGTGTCGCTGTCGCCTCGATCAGCAGTGCGGGGGCTGGTACTATCGACCACGACAAGGTGCAGCCGTTCGTGCAGCCCGAGCCAGTCACCATATCCGAGAAGACTGCCGTCAAATTCAAGCCGAGTCTTCAGATCGCTACCGGGTGCCACCCGTACCCTGCTGTCAACGCCGCGGGCGAGACGAGTGGCGGGCTGAAGGGGACAGGAGAGAAAGACGGAGACTGCACGGGGTCAGCTCTCGGCGCTCAAGTGTACGGCCGAGCCACTTGGTACGGGGACCTTTGGGCTATCATGTACGCGTGGTATTTCCCAAAGAACGAGGCTTCAAGGCCTTGGGAAAGGGCCAGCGACACAAATGGGTGAGTGCAATTGTGTGGCTCGACAACCCCGCTGTAGAGAAGCCCAAGGTTCTTGCCATCTCAACTTGGAACGCCGTGGATTACTATGACATTTTGAAGGAGGGCCCACCTAAGTGCCGTTACTACCGCCGTGGTCCGCCAGGTTGTGCTCGACCTTACGCCGAGTATATCAACGGAACGACCGTCATGCTCTTATACGAGCGCTACTTTGATGGAACCATCGGCGATTTCCAAATGCTGCGGCCGATGACGATTTTGGGTTCCGGTGAGTTTCAAGACCTCATCATGTGGGAGCAAATGACCGAAGAGGCGCGCACTGCTCTGAGCAATACCGAATTTGGAGAGAAATCGCCGGTCCCGTTCATTGACGCCAACTTCAACAAAACTCTCGATATGGCTCGCCCAATCTTTTGAAAACAGTTGTAAGTCAGCGGACGATCGCCGCAAACCTTTAGGACTGATGCCGGACTTTGAGAGCGATAATTCAGTGAATTTTACCCCCTCTTTGCCTGAATATATAATAATATATATTATTATATTCAGGCAAAGAGGGGGTAAAATTCAAATAATAACATGTCTTTTTAGGAAGGAAGAGTGGGTGTTTAAGCCTAGCACTGGCAACTTGTACATTTAAAAACTGTTCCTCGTAGAAACTACTACTGTTCTTTTGGCACAATTCGTCGCTGTTATAAGCTGATAACGACTACTGGACGGTAATTTTTGCGGGTTTGGACTGCCCGACTGCATTGAGAGGGGTGACGTGCATTATCCCACCACCGTAAGTGCCACTCGCAACGGCACCGACATTGTTGTAGCCCGCCCAAGCGAAAAATACCGTCGGACTGAAGCACGCCGAGTAGCCAAAGGCCCAGAACTGGATCGACACGAGCGCCATGCTCACAAATGACATCATCATGGTGTTCGAAGCCATTTCCTCTCCTGCCAGTCCGGTTTGTTTAGCTAGCTTTAGTTTTTTTTTGGAGCGGGGGCTCGGGCTCATAATTTTCAAACCTTCTCCGTGAACACGTTTGGGGCAAAAGGCAACGTCCTTAGATCACCGAAGGCATGCCTCGCAGCAGGTTCGCATTGAATCCGTGCGAGGCAGCCCCGGGAGTGGTGTGGTGGGTCTTATAGTCGGCCAGCTAGTTGGCCTGCATGCAAGCTAGGTAGCTGAGGAACGCCGCCCCCTAAAACTAAAAACTAAGCTGCCTACTGCTGGCCAGGCAAAGCCTAGTGCAAAGCCGTGGTCTGTTGTGGTGTCGAGTTCGGGCTTGAAAACGTGGCTCACTTCTTCCGAAGTGGGTCCTGCAACGCTAAGCTACCCTAACCACAGCTTGTTAACGTTGCAATAACAAGGATAACGTTGCGTCAGAAAAAGCTGATCCGTAAATTACGCAAGCCCAAAACAACTCATATTCTACAAAAATTTCCTCAGAGGAAAATACCTCATTTCGTGAGGAGTACATCCTCATTCTAAATCGCACCTAAATGAACCGTATCTGTACTTACGAAAAAAAAGGGGGGGATTCTCAGCCTTCCATTTGCAAAAGAAACGAGAAAGCTGCCACGCGGCAGCGACAACTTTGCGATGGCTTCAGGTACCTGTATGCGTGCTGTAATATGATGGTGCGTGCGTGGGCTAACTTTGTACGTTGCGTGACTGTATAGGACACGTGCTATGGAGCCAGGCGTCCAAGGAAGCCCCCGAGTACCGCGATATGGGGCGCGATCACTCCAGTGACGAAGACTTCGTCATCGACCAGCAGGACGCGGAGGCAGAGGACAGCCCGGACGAACCCTTCCCCCCCGGAAGAAGAAACGAACGCAAGCAACGCGTAAGTTGTATACACTGCGGTTTTGTATTGATTGCTTTTAACGCGCATGTTACCGCTAACTACAGGGAAGCCTCGTTCTCAAGCGCCATCCAAGAACGCGAAGAAGATCCCCCTAAGCAGGCGAGCGATACGTGCCCAGCGTGCGCGTGGACAAGGTGAGTTGTTATGTTGCTCTTCTATTGTTGCCGTAAGTAACGTTGCATTTTGATAATGTTGCACTGATTTGGTTGATTGTTAAAATTCTATCCAGTTCCGAAATCGAAGCCTGACGCGCAAGCGAAGAACGCTCCGCCCGTGGATACCGCGCCGCCCGAAAAGCCGACCGCGCTGCCCAAGACGCAGGACCCGCCGCCCAAGCAGATGGACGCGCCGCGAGAGACGAAGGACGCGCTGCCCAAGAAGCTGGACGCGCCGCCTGAGACGAAGGACGCGCCGCCTGAGACGAAGGACGCGCCGCCCAAGAAGCTGGACGCGCCGCCAGAGACAAAGGACGCGCTGCCCAAGAGGCAGGACGCACCGGCCAAGAAGCAAGCAACCGTAAAAGCGAGCAACGTTACGGAAGGTAAGATAACGTTGCTGTGGATTGTATAACGTTGCTGGCTTTGGCTAACGTTGTTTGTAATGCATGTTTTGTCTACCGTTCCCCCAGTATTGCCACAGACGAGCAGACAGCCCGCGTCCGAAGCAATGCGTGTTGCGACGACCGACAACACCACGAAGCCGGCTGCAACGCCGAAGGCGAGAACGACACCAAAACCGCAGACGACGTCCAAGACTAAGCTCAAGGTCGGCGAGTCGCCACACAAGCGAGGTGGGTTAACGTTGCTGGGTCTCCCAACGTTGCTGATCAAGTAACGCTGTTCGCGTAACTAACTCTTTGTATTGTACGACCCACCCACAGGCAAGCGTAAGGCGAGAGCTACTGAGAGCAAAGTCAGCGGAGAGAAGGATCGAACCAGCGGATCCAGCACAGGTACGGTTATCATAGCGTTGCTCTATTAGCGTTGAGCTTACTAACGTTGCACCTGTTAACGTCGTCGCGCATGACCTTACTCTGTTAAACAGCCACTGCCAACTTTGGTGCCAGCTCTATACTTCCCACCGCCACAGCCAACACACTGGACCGTCCGCGCCAGCTACAACCTGGAAAAACAAGCAACAAGCAGATCCATGCAACGCCAGATCCATGCAATCGTTTCCTACCCACCTGCCGTCCAGTGGGATAATGTCGTGACACCTAATGCGTCGAAAACGATGCAGGTAGGATTAAAGAGTATGGTTTTTGTGTTGACATGAGACAGACATTCTTGCTTTCCGGGGTAAGTTGGCTCAAAGCCCTTTCTGTAGGGTTCCGGTTTTTCATCTTTGGTTGAACTCATGTCCTTCCTCCATACGCCTAATTACAATGGTTTCAATAACGTCGTAGTCGCTCTTGGTATTGCATCTTAGCCGCCTTACTAATGTCGAACTAGTGGAAACCTGAACTCAGGCGTGAAGGCTGGTTACAACCTAAATTACATCAAAGATATCGCTAAGTGTTAGCGTTGCTCTAACATTAACGTCGCCTTGAAGTTAACGTTGCCCATTAATGTTGCTATATTCATCACCCTCCGTTTACTAAGAATAGCCTTCTCGAACTGTTATGACTTCTCCTGAACTTAGTTTTAGTTATGGCCACACAAATCCATGCTCCAATTCTGGCGTCAGATCCACCGGAGGGTAGCCGGTAACGACGGTTAGCAAATGCAGAAATTAGGGTAGTTAGCCCTATCTTAGAAGTTGAATTCCTGTAGTGACTGCAGTACATGCGAGTAGTATTGAAAGGCAATCGCCTGACGCGGGATTTATCGAGTGCAATCAGGCAATCGCCTGACACGGAATGTATCGAATGACGCGCGCGTGCATACTAAGTGCTGCTATCGTGCATGTTGTTAATTGCCTACATTCCCGCAAAATACTAAATGTATACACTTGTAATCACATGATCACAAACAAATTTTAAATACTGGTGTTATTATAACATTTCTACCACATCCACTAATGTGGAATCTGAATAACAAATATTGTCGCCGTGCCGGCTAGGGTCCTATCGTAAAATTAGCTTGGAAATACTAGTATGCATCTGTCATCCATTGACTGGGCTTGCAATCCGAATTTTCTAAGAACTATACATTGGGTTGGACGCTCACATGGGGCTACTGTTGGGTAGCGGTTACCTGCACAGGGTGATACACAAATGTAAGAACGTCACGAGCTACAGTATCACAGCAAAGGCGTTGGTAGGAAGCATTGTTTGCTATATGACTTCGACTTTACGGCAACGTTATATGCGTAATGCAACGTTAACTTTGCTTAGAGTACTATGTTTTGATGCGCAGTTGGCCTTGTACGTAACGATGACTGTACAACACTACGTAATTGATCACACCATTGGTATGCGGTGATCAACATGCAATGTTATGGCTCTGGTAGTGCTGAATCACACTATATAACCTACTTCACACGTGTATTCAAATGGAAGACAACCCTAAGAACCATCTGGAACTAATATTAACTGATTCGTATGATGTTGCCGACGTATGTACTTGTATCCACTAAATTGATTTAGATTTGGGGATGATATCATCCTGCGAGAACTATTTGATGTTCTACTTTGTCATTCGTGGATGACAACAACAAACCAGCTTAAGCATCATCTTGTTTTCGGTTGCGGTTTTATTATCATTTGTGCTACAGACATGCAACACATAGAATCGCTATCTGCAATAACTACACACAGCTGCACAGAGTAGTCGGAGTCGGTTGGAATACACTAACGTAGGAAATCAGAGATGAGAAGAAGCCTTAGAACGCACTAGTAGGGTTATGTAATTGCTATAGTGATGTGGTATTGCTAGGGTCACTCGTACTACGGACACAATTGTATTATAAAAGCCGCAAGCCTTGTGCATAATTAATAACGTAATACGGGGATTGGAGGAGGGTTGGTATGGTCTTGGGAACAAAACTTAAATGCTAGCAGTCGACAATACGATTGATCACCACTAACTGCCTAGAGTAAGCGTGCCTACTGCGTGCACACAGACACAACATCCTAGTTTTGAAGATAGCGCAGCGAACCTGGACGTTAGCTTTAACGAATGATAGATAGCATTGTTGAACGGTCTTACCCTCGGAACAATGTTACAACTGAAGCAATGTTAGAAGGCAACGTTATTGTTAGGGCAACGTTATGGTAAGAACGACGTTAATGACCAGTGAATACTACAAACTACCCACATTAAAACGATTCGTCCGACGTTTAGACTATGGGGGTCCCCTCAGAGGGCGTAACATGAACAGCCGATAAGTATGGACAACCAAGACGGCAAGTGACATCCGTTGCACAACATACCGGTGCGGGGATAGAAGGCTCCAAACTTCACGAATTCATTCAAGTTTGCTTTTACTTTGAAAAGAATTACGAATCCGCTAGAATGTAGAGGTAGTGTGCGCCACTCCAATGCCCTCCCACCGAACTCGCTCTTTCCAGATGACCTCTATGAGCGTTTGATTTGATTTACTCTCCTCAGAAGCCCACCCTGTACTCATTTGGCGCCGATAATACCTCAAACGTAAATTACTGTTGTGGTCCACGCGAGTAATTTATCAAATAAATTACGAGTCCGACCATGTCCTACCCTTTATCCTTAGGGATTGTAACGTTGCGATAAGCCAGTAACGTTGCCGTAAGAGCATCATGGTGTCGTAAATCAGGTCGAGTTAGCGTTGCAGGAACGCCATTCCGGCACAAATTCCGTAAGTACGCAGGATTGCAGCAATGACAGCGCTGTCGCCCCGGATGAGTCCCTATCTGATAGTCGGGTGACAAGTTATCATGATGTCCTATGCCAATCGGGTGTTGTAGGCTTGGATGAGTCCCTATCTGATAGTCGGGTGACAAGTTATCATGATGTCCTATGCCAATCGGGTGTTGTAGGCTATCGTCGCATGCTGTAAGCCTTCCTCAGACCAGGTGCTGCAAGCGTTTTTAGCGTATGCACCTGCTGTCTAGCACCTATCAGCTGGACGGACGGTCCTCTGTGTGTAGATAACAAGTGCGCGTTGCTAGCAATGCTGAACGATTACGTCCAGCAGGCCGTTAAACGCGGTGTCTGGTAATTTGTAGTACCATATTTGTAAACAGTAAGTCGAGCACGTACTCACTGGTAGCAATTTTTCCTCTGATTATCTAAAATTTTAAATATTCCCACATCCTTTTTAAGATTACGGGGCGTATGTGTCTTTTCTAAATTTCAGATAATATAATACATAGAAGTATTTTAAGTTAATTTATAAAGAAATACCTGAAAAAGACGTATTTGTTCAGAATGCAAAATTTCACCCCAGATACAGTTTGTAGGAAACTGTAGTTTCTATATTTATTTTGAGTTGGAGCTACAGGCAATAAGAAAAATCCGGGGTAGGAAACTGTAGTTTCTATATTTATTTTGAGTTGGAGCTACAGGCAATAAGAAAAATCCGGGGGAAAATCTCAAAGTATTATCAGTGAATTTTACCATAAAAAAATCCGGGGAAAAAATCTCAAAGTATTATGGTAAAATTCAATCATTATCAATGAATTTTACCATAATACTTTGAGATTTTTTCCCCGGATTTTTCTTATTGCCTGTAGCTCCAACTCAAAATAAATATAGAAACTACAGTTTCCT
>JAIKVE010000423.1:0-20784 GCA_024679115.1 Phytophthora pistaciae | reverse complement strand
AGTGTCCAAGCTGCACGCGCGGTCCGAGTCCATGGACGACTTGACTAGCGTCAGCAGCAGCGGCGGCGGCAACAACCAGAGCGAGGACGAGGAGGACGATGACGACATCCCGATGCTCATGAAGACGAGGAAGCTGTCCACCGTGTCCTCGTCGATGGACCCCGTGGACTCGAGCACTATTTCCTTGCAGCTCAAGGAACTACTTTCCCAACTACACCAACTGAGTGTAGACATCCGCGTGAACAGCACGTCGTCCTCCGGCTCGACGTACCGCAGCTCCTTCTCGAGCGCGTTCTCCTCCGGCGGCGCGGAAGGACTGACGTCCGTGCTCTGGAACCCCAGCGACCGCTTCGGCATCGTGCTGGAGCCGGCGGTAAAAGACCTGGGCGCCAGGATAAAGGGCTTCGCGTCCCGCAGCGACGTGCTGGGCGTCGAGGCGCTCGCGGTCGGCGACGTGCTCAAGAACATCAACGGCACGTCCGTCGTGAACACGTCGTTCGCGTCCATCATGCGCTTCCTCAAGCACTCCAAGGGCACGTGCAAGCTGCGCTTCAAGAGCGCGGCCGACACGACCGCCGCGAGCAAGTGCAGCACGGGCAGCAACCCTGCTGCGGAGCAGGACAATGCCATGTACTCCAAGGTGGCCGAGATGCTGGAGACGACGCTGAAGAAGGTCTCGGCAGTCGAGGAGACCGTGCGTCTCAGCTCAGCCATGTCGCTGTGCACATGAACGTCCCGGTCTCGTAGGGGGCTTACGGCACTGAAACACGGGCGTGCCGATGCCAAGACCGGCGGAGAGATCGGAGTTTTTTGTCCTCGAGCGCGAGGATTTCGAGGCGCCAGAATATAATCGCGTCTAGAGACAGCGAGCGGAGTGTTCGCGACTCATCCAACACTTAATGTTAACGTACAAAATGCATGGGTTTATATATATTGCACTACATGTACTGCACTACATGCTTCCCGCCCCAACATGCCAGAAAGAAAGGTGTCGTCACGATGGTGATCAAAGTGACAGCTTCAACTTCGTGCCCCCCATAACCAGGGTTACTCTAAGTCGTACTTAAACCAAAAAAAAGTTACGCCCGAATCGTAACCCACGGGCAATCTTCGCACAATCGCTCATACATACGTGTCCTCGACCTCGGCAACATGATGACCCCGGCGGCGACACAGTCGCTTCAGGAGAAGCAGCGCGGTGCGTATGGCCCTCCTCCTGTCCTCCCGTACTTCGTCGTACCCCTCACCTAACTCTCTCCTTTGGCTTTCCGCACGCAGAGAACCTGCTGCGCATGCTGGACTTTAACTCGGAGAGTGCCGGCGGCTTCGCGGACGCGGCCCAAGACTCCGCGTACGCCACTTCCCACAATATGAACACTGGGTACCCATAATAACTATGATACTGACGCCATCTATGGCTGTGTAGTGATCGCTGGGGCGACCAGTGGAAGGTGCTGGTCTACGACCGCTTCTGCCGCGACATCATCTCGCCCATCCTCAAGCTGCACGAGCTGCGCAAGAAGGGCGTGACGCTGCACATGCTGCTGGACACGGAGCGTGACGCCATCCCTGATGTCCCGGCCATCTACTTCGTGGAGCCCACGCGCGAGAACCTGGAGCGCATCGTCTCGGACTGCGCCAAGGAGCTCTACAGCTCCGTGCACCTCAACTTCGCCTACCCGTTGAGCCGCGAGTCACTCGAGTACTTGGCTCGGGCGTCGGTGGAGGCTGGATGCACCAGTATGGTACGTGGTGATTGGCTCCGAAATTACTATGGTAGAGCTGTGTTGTGACTTTTCTGTTGTTCTCGTGCTAGATCGCCAAGGTCTACGACCAGTACACGAACTTCGTATCTCTCGAGCCGAGTCTCTTTTCGCTCAACCTTCCTGAGAGTTACCGGGCGTACAACGACCCGAACGTGGCGGACACGCAGATCGAGCAGTCCATGGGAGCGATTGTGAAGGGGCTTTTCTCCGTCCTTGCTACCACTGGAAGCGTGCCGGTGATTCGATGCCCGAATAACGATGGACCGTCGAGGATGGTGGCCGAGCAACTTAGCTCGACGATCCGCGAGCACCTGGTATGCATAACGGAGACTGCAGTTTTTGTTGTTGTTCGTGTTGCTATCTGAAGATGGAATTGAACTAACGGGGTTTATCTGTGTGCCTGGTTTTAGAACGCGAGGAACGGTGTTTTCACAGAGAACTCATCCAACTTTCAGGTATTGGCTGAGTCTCCAACATGAAGCTGATATCTTCGCTCGACAAACTAACAATGTGTATGTTGGTGTAGCGTCCGGTACTTATCATCATGGATCGCAATGAGGACATTGCGTCGAGTTTGTATCACCCGTCGACATACCAGGCACTAGTCGATGATATTCTCACCATTCAGATGAACCGTGTGAAGGTGACCGTGAAGACCTCTGGTGGCGAGGACGGTTGTGATGATGGTCGATCGGTAGAGCGCACGTACGACTTGGACGTTACGAGCGATAAATTCTTCGAGACGCATGCCGGTAGCCTGTTCCCGGACGCAATCGACGCCAATGAAGAGGAAATGAAGCAAGTAACGCGCAAAGAGGAGCAGATTCGCGCACAGACAGGTGGCAGCGATGCGCTGATGAACGGAACGAAGGACCTCGTTGCTGCTGTCGACACGCTGCCAGCGCTTGTGGAGAAGAAGAAAATGCTGGAAGTTCACACGAACATTTTCCACGCAGCATTTGAGGGCGTTACGAAGCGCCACATCCCGTCGTATTCGATGCTTGAGCAGAAGCTCATTGATGGCTCGCACGTCGACAAGGCCGAGGTGTTGCAGCTGCTGTCGAACAAGGACATGGGAACACTGGCGGACAAGATGCGCCTGCTAATGATCTACTTCCTGTCGAGCGGTGCGAGTGGGGCGGAAATGGCGGAGTTTGAGAACGCCTATCAGCAATGCGCCGCAGCATCAGAGCAGCCAGAAGCGTATGCTCAGGCTTGGAAGTTCCTCAGAAAGCACTCGGCTTTCCAACGGCGTGCTAGCGTTGGAGCAAGCCTGCAAGCCGAAAATGGTGCAGGACCCGATGGTGGCGTGAACATGAGCAAATTCAAGGGTCTGGCCCAGGGGTTCCTGGCTCAAGCTGCTGCAAGTTTCAAAAACTTCCTGCCGGAGAACAAGAAGCTGCATGTTACTCGTGTCACGGATGCTATTTGCGAGATGAAGCCGAACACAGAGGACGAAAGTTTCTTGTACTTGGATCCGAAGGTGAGAGATTTCCCCGGTTGTAATTCAGCTCTGTTGCACTGTTCTAATTCATTACTCGTTTTGCATACAGATCAAGGCGAATGGCGACGTGCCCCGACAGCGCTCGCCTTTCCGCGAGGTGATGGTATTTATGATCGGCGGCGGCAACTACAACGAATATCAGAACCTGTTGGCGTACGCCAAGGGACAGCAGCCGCCACGCTCGATCTGGTACGGCTGCACAGAGCTGCTGAACCCAGAGGCGTTCCTGCATCAACTCGGCTCCATCGGTGCATAAGCAAAAAGAAGTAGACGCAGTCAGTATGGCCACCAACGAGGCTGACACAAGGAGAGAAAAAAATAAATTTACGTGTCGTTGCTCCTTGGCATTCAGCGTGCGTGCTTCCTATCCTAGCACGATGCGTCTCACTATTATTTTGACTTTCTTGTATTCCAACGATGTGCCACGTTACTCCGCGCTGGAAAACGGGTCGCTGATTCTAGCTTCCATGAACTTAGACACCATCCCGACGAGCCCATCAAAATTCGGGTCGAAAAGCTGACCGCAGATCACCTTGCGAATCAAGTTTTTGACTTCATCGTGCTCGGCAACAGCGAGCGCTTCCTGCAGTATGGCCAGTGGCCAGTTTCCATCGACGCTCTCACACAAAAGTTCGAGAACTGCATCATGACGAAGCTGGGCTGCAATCACGAAAGCCTTGTGCTTGAACTCTTGAGGTACCCGATCATTGTCAGAAAGTAGTTCCACCAACTCTTTCACATTGCACGTACGCTCTCGAGATGCAGCTTTGGAGAACGCAACGAGAATCGCGTCGGGAGAAATAGTGGTGTCATACAAGGTCATCATCAAACCGTTCTCCTCACGCAAGGCAGCGGCAGCGAAAGCTTCGCCCACCGTTCGGGCAGAAATACGGCCATCACTACGCAATAACGTGACCAGCTCAGACTCCCCCTTCCATGCTGCGATCACAAGTGCCTTGCCGATCGTCTCAGCCGGGATGCAGTCCTTCGTGTATAGCAGCTTGATAACCCCAATGAACTCTTTTTCTCCTCTTGAGTAATGCCCATCCGAATATTCACCCAAACTTCCCGTTGCTTTCTCGAACACGGCGCAGATAGACTCGTCCAAGACGTGCTCGCGCTCAAGCAGAATTTCCATGACATCACTACTCCGTGCTGCCACAAACGCTTGGTTGATCGACTTCGCAGAAACTCTCTTCTTGTCCAAGAAGAACGGAACCAATTTTACGCGATCCCACGACAAAGCTGCTGCCTCGAAGCCCTTATCAAATGCCTCAGATAAAACCCGCCTGGTACTTAGTAGAAACTCGAGCGTACTCTTCCCTAGCCTCCTCGCTGCTTTAACAAACGCCTCCCCGATCAATTCAGGGTCGTTGTGCCCAGCCTCGTACAGATACTTCGCAGCATCAAGGTGTCCACAACATACCAGAGTAACAAAAAACTCTTCCCTCCTGGGCTTCTTCATATACAACTCGTACATCGTGTCAGCCAGAGAATTGTCTCCAGCATCCACCGCTGCCACGAATGCGCCTCGCAGATCCCACGAGAACTCGTCCAAGCCCAGCAGATACTCGATCATTACCTTCTGGCCGCCGGAAATGGCGCGTGACAATGCACAGGAGCTGCAAAAGAGCGACCGATAAAGAGGATCGTCCTGCTCTTTTAGATATTGCACCACGTACTTGAGCATGTCAAGAAACCCACGCTCTGCCGCGATGAGCAACGCCCCGTGCGCAGCGCCACACAATTCACCCTTCCCATTTGAATCAGCGGTGACCTTGGAGAGCAGCACCTTCAAGACTTCGAGTTGGTTGTTGGTTGCGGCTGCCTCGAACGCTTTCAGTAACTTTTCCCAGCAAACGTAGGCCGTAACGTTCCGGAACGCGTACTCTTCCAGCAACACCTCCACGCAATCTGCGTGTCCACAGCCAGAGGCCTCCAGGATCGCGTCTATCACGCTGTTGTCGTCGACGTCATCTAGCAGTTCTTCGAGCCACTCTGCGTCCCCCGTCTTGGCCGCCTCGATGAGAGCTTCATCTTCGGTCATTAGGTAGAGGTCGATCTGCGTGAGAATGTGCGGAATTGCTGCAACTTCAGGCGGAAAACGCGCGGCTTCGAGTCTTGGAAAGGGATACGGTGGGTGTTGTTCATCCTGCTGGTCGTGTGATGCGCTGGCTCGTGGACGCTTGGGGTCGGTGGGGCTGCAGGAGTTAGAACGCTTGGACATGATGTTGCCTTCGTAGCCAAATACAAAATGGCGGGAAAGTTTTCGGCTACGTTTCAGCGGATTTTATGTGGCCACCATCCAAAAATGTGTTTTTATCACATTTTTAGCAGCAATTTATGCCATGGTCACCAGGATGGCGTGGAGATTGTAGCTCAATTCTTCTGCATCATCACGCTTCATTCGGGAGAATAACAACGAGAATGAGGGAACGATAATGATTTCCCAGGGTATCTTGTGTTGCTAGCGCCTGCGCGAGTTCCTGGTACGTTTAGGAGGTCTCCTCTGGAGCTCCCTAGGGGCCATGCGAATTGTAGAGAAACCACTCGTCGGGCATCTTCACAGAAAAGCATGGTGTTCAACCTTAGCGAGTACTTGGAGATTCAGCTGCTTAGTGGCACGGCGGAGGCCTTCCACGGGATCATTCTATTTGCGAAGAACTTCTAGACGGGCAAGCATCACAGGCTCGGCATCTTCTTATCCTGCGTCTATCCGTCAGGGCCATCGCAAACCCACCGCACACTGTGGATCGATTTCAGAATATGGATTGTGCCTTCATTTCGACACGAATGAATAAAATGCATGCTTGACGTGAATGTCTCGCTATACATCCTTTGTCAATGCCTTGATGTTTTAGACGCAGTCGTTCCCGCTGATATCGAGCGATGAGAAGTCGTGCGTCGACTTGACCACCTTGGCCTTGTACGCGATGGTTTTGCCGCGCGCCCACGAGAACGAGTTGTCCCAGGACAGCACCACCGTGCCGTCTTCTGTTGCCGTGAACGAGCTCGCGATGGGGGCTCCGCTGGAAACACGCTCGGGTGCGACCTTTTCGCTCTCCTCAGCACCGCCAATACCCTGCGTGCGGAATTTCACGGCGAAGGAGATATCCCGGTCCTTCACCACGTACTCCCAGCAGAGCGTATCGTTGGCGCTCATGCGGAATGGCAGTTGCAACGTCCCACCAGCCTTGATATCCGCCTGGGTCGCTCCGTCTTCACATAGCAGCAAGAAGGCATTACGCCCAAGGAAACCGGTTTGAGGAATGGCATGCGTCATGCTTCGTCCGCCGAGCAGCTTCGGCAGCTTGTCTCGGCTCCCTGCGAGATCTAACAGTCGCTCGAGTGAGTTGCCTTCCATGTGCACCTTGCGCAGCTGAGTTTCCTGTAGCATGGACTTGACTCCACTCCAGACTTTGTCGAAGATCCAGGGAGCGTGCAGCACGAGCACCTTGTGCATTGATTCCGGGTAGCACTTCGTGGCGATCGACACAAGCGGCTTCAAGCGCTTGAGCAGCTTCGGGTTGAAGCGAGCGATGGAGAAGCCCGAGAGATCGCGAACTTGGATAGTCTGCACCAGTTTTTCATTCTGACGGCTGAGCTGGTCGAGCTTTAGCGCTCGGAACTCCATCGAGTAGAGGAAGAACGTCTGCCACTCTTCCTCCGTCACCTCAGTCAGCAGCTTGTGGAAGTCCGCGTAGCCCGTCATTTCAAAGTAGAAGACGTGACCGTCCGCAGCGGAGAAGACGTCGTACGTGTCCAGGAACGGCAGGTGCGGGATGATCTTCTGGAAGTGAGGGAACTCGTCCGGCCCCATGTTGTTGTTCACGATGTCGTCGCGAATGTCGTCGAGGTTGAGCTTCTGGCGCATGGCCAGCATCTCGCGGTACTTCATGGCAGCCACCGACACGTTCATCTTGTGGCCGCGCAGGAAGCGAAGCAGACGGACGTCCCCAACCAACTCCACGTACTTGGCGTGGCGTTCCGCCTTCAGCTCCTCCTCCAAGCTTAAGCGCAGAGCTATTCACACACAATCAGCAGCTTGTTAACTAGCTTTATGACCCAAGCCTAGCTAGCGCGTACCATGCAGCTGGTCCTTCTCCTCCTGTGCGTTCTCGGACGCAATGAAGCAGCGCCACTCCGAGTTTTCGTCCACTGGCACCTTGGACGCCGACGCGTGCACAACCGGAATCTCGCTCAATCCGTCCGCCGCCGTGTCTTCATCATCCTCGACACTCTTGCACGAGTAGAAGCGCTCCAGTCCTGGCGGTCCTTCACCCGCCGACGCACCGACAGAAGGCGCGCGTTCGCGATGTTCCGGGAGACTAAGGCGCCTCACGCGCTCCTTCTCCATGGCCTGAACCGCCAGCTCCTGCGCGAACACGCGCTCCTTGTAGTCCTGCACCTGCACCTCCTCCGCCTCGGAGATGCGGCGCGTGCGCTCCTTCTCCGCAGCTTCGATGGCCTCCGCCTGGCTGCGGCGACGCACCATCTCGTCCTGCACCTTGGCGATCTCGTACTCGTGCACGCGGCGCTCGCGCTCCTGATCCTCGGCCGTGATGGAGTACTCGACGTTGATCTGGCGGACGACCGCGAGCTCGTTCTCCCGGTCCTTCTCCTCCTCGATGCGGCGGCGCTGCTCCTCGTCCGCCAGCTCGTCCGCCAGCTTCTTGTTGGCCTCTCGCTCGGCCTCCAGCGCCGCGACGTCCTCGGGCGTCTCCTCGACGGCGTCCGCGTCCTTCTTGAACAGGAACAGCCCGGCGCTGCCGTGGCGGCCAGCGCGCGAGTCGCTCGAGCTCTCGTCGTCCACAGTCGTGGGCAGACCGACCTCCTCCTGCATCGCCTCCATCGCTCTCTTTTGTCTTCTCCTCGCCTTGCCAAAAGATCTCTCTCTCTCCAAGACGCACCTTGAAGCGACGCATGTAGCCATGTACGTCCCAACATGGCTACATTCAACTTGCACGCAAACTATACACAAAATCGAATCGTACTTAGCTCGTCAAAATTTGAAATCTGACCCGGACGTGCCGCCAGTTGCCATTCCGCCTTACAAAAACCAAGTGCGGCTGCCGGAAGTGCGCAATAATGAGTGCGGCGCCGGAGCTCAACGTGGGCGACTGGCTAGGTAAGATGCAGCGCCGCAGCGACCAAAAAGTTTGCACTTGTGCATACAAAGCTCCAGTATTTTCCAGCATACTACGTAGCTTTATTTTTACGTAAATAACTATGCTAATGACGAATTATCGGAATGTTTTTTGTTTTTCTTTCTATGCGGCAGACGTGGTGGACGGCGACGGCATCTGGAACGTGGCGCAGGTGCTGCGCCTGCCTTCGGCCGAGACGGTGGAGGTCACGTACGACTGCTGGGGCGACGAGTACAACGAGACGCTGCCGCGCGACAGCCCGCGCATCGCCCCGTTCCACACGCACACATGGGCCGTCAAGTGCTGGGCCAAGCTGGACACGTGGCCCTGGTGGCCGGCGCTGCTCACGGTGCGCGCGCCCGGCTCGGACTTCGGTTTGCAGAACCTGAGGCTAGAAGAGAGGCTGCTCGTGGACTTCCTGGACAATGGGGACTTCAAGGAGCGATGCCGGTCAGCGCCGAAGTTTTTATTTATTTATTATATATATATTACTGAAGCTACTCGATGCTGTGCAGGTGCTGGGTCCAGAAGAGTAAGATCGTGCCGTTCCAGTCGGACGAGGAGACGAGGAGACAGCTGACGAAGAACAAGAGGAGGAAGAAGAGCAAAGGAGAGTCGACGCGGTCCAAAAATTTGACGTTTTCGACTGCGCTCTTGGCAAGGTGTGACGCGCGCGAGGATTTCCCAGAGTTTGTGGAGGGCACGCTGCCTGTGCAGTTCGAGCACAACTTTACGAGACCGACGGAGGAAGTGAGAAAAGAGATGGGCGAGGAGATCTGGCTGCGCGGGTTCGCTGACAACAGGGTCAACCACGCCGCAACGCACGCGTACACACCAGTTTTGGCTGAGGAAAGGAAAGTCTGTGACAAGAATGACGCCGCACTTCCGAAATCGGTGGAGGAGGAAAACAGTACGACTAAAGAAAAAGCCCCCATCGAGCCACAGCCGGAAAAACAAAGCACACCTAGCTCTCATTCTGACAAGACCGACGAGCCTCACAAAGACGAGAATACTGTTGCTGTAAAGCCACAGAAAGAGAAAATGAACGTTCAGAAAAGAGCAAGACCTGACGATGAGGAAGAAGTGTCCAACGACACGACCACCGCTCGTGCTGGGAAGGCCAAAGCGCCGTGGGTGGGAACTCAGGAAGACAACTCAGCGAAACCCCAAGCTGCCATTTCTGTTGTTCTCGGCGCTGACGAAATCGAGGCTAAGGACGCAGCGAAGTCGATTTCTCCAGTGAATGTGCCTCATGTTGGGACCCGGAAGTACGGCAAAACTCCGAAGGTTCTTAAAACGCCAAGGAGATCGGCTACGAATTTGCCGCCGTACACGCCGCCCTACGGTCGGGTTCTAATGCAGGTGGAATCGCGGAATAAGCACTACACCGCTCAATCATCTCACGCTCGTCACCCCACCTCTCAAGCATCTCGCACCCGCCATGCTGCTCATCCAGAACCACGCGCTCCAAAAAGTAATTGCACGCTCACGCTCTTTCCACACGGCATCGTGTACTAACAGTTCTTCTCTTCATCTTGTTGCTGCAGACCAAGCCAAAAAGCCAGCTGCTGTCCAACGCGTGGAACAGACTCATGTTGATATGCGAAGAAGCATAACGAGTGATGCAAAATCTGACGACGGACCTGACAGCCCGATCAAGAGCCTTGCGAGGGCCACCAAAGCGACCTTGCGAGCTGATGAAAAATTGCACAGTGTGGAAGACGCGCTCAAGGGCAAACTCAGTGAGCTTGCTAAGAAATCTGCCAAGGCTGAAGAATTGCGCAACAAATGCGCTGCTTTGAGTAAGTGAACATTGCTACCTAATTGATTAGGATGCTTGCTAACCGAATCATTTATTGCTGGCTTCCAGACTCTCCAGCGCGCGCCTCCGGACTAAAGCCCACAAAGCACACCTCCTCAAAAGAAACTCCGCCTAAAGAAGCTGCCGCTAAAAAATCTGCTCAAGCTAGGCCAAAGGATTCACGGCACGCGAGCAAGGCTTCAAAAAGATCCGATTCTTCTCGGGCACCAGCACTCGCAAGGCGGTCTTCCCAGTCCCAGAGCGACATCCGCGGATTGGAACTTGCGCTGGACGACAGAATCTCAATGCTTCAGGGCCTCGATAGTGCTACCACGCGTACGTGGACCTATGCACTATACCTGTGTGCTACATTCAGCATTTACTGACCGTTGCTTGACAACTTCAGGTGCCGAGTTTGACGCTATCAAGGCTGACCTCATGAACTCGCCGGAAGTACAAGCTGCTATCACGCGAATTGAACATCCTAGTTACGGATGGACAGCACCTGCTGGTGAGTGCCCCACAGCTCCGCAGAAATTTATACTTTTCTAACGAGAACTTCTTGGTATCTCCAGGAACATCCTCTCGCTGGACACCATCGTTATCTCACGGCAGTAGCCTCCGCGCGTTTGAAAAGGCGAAGTCTCGGTATTCCGAGTACCTTTCGACTTCAGTGTCCCCGGAGCGAAGACCATCTCCGAGGTCACCAAGCCAACATTTCGGTCGCTCATGGGGATACGAACGTGAGGACAGATCAAGTGCGGAGCGCCTATCGAGCCCCTCAAGCTCACCTCCAGCGGATCACAACAGCTTCGGCTTCAGCGTGAACGACAACTTCTCGATGAACCAGTGGTACCGAGATCTGTACCCGAAGGCTTTCAACTTTCAACAACCATGATGGGATATCTGGAACCGAGAGCACAGCGCTCTATCGTCGACGTCTATGTATTGTAGGGAATGCCCGTCAAATGTAGTGTTTGCGTTTGTCGTGTTGAACGTGGAGCAGAGTGCCCTGCAGCTGTAGCCATGTCGGTGGTCGCAGTAGCGTACAGAAACCAGTGCAGCATCTGGAAACGCCACAGACCACTCGTCCAAGTCGAAGCAGACCAAGATGACCGCGAGCCCGACGCTGTTTGCGTGTGCGCTGGATGTGCTGACTACGGGTGATGCATTTGCCAAGGCCGAGAAGACGACCAAGTACGTGGCGCAGTGGAAGAGTGGCGAGATCAAGGTCGTGTGCGATGAGGAAGACGACGTGAACAACGTGCCTGACCACCCGGCGCGCCCCGAGAACGTTGAGGTCGTCCCTGCCTACAAGGCGAAGCAGGGATCCCGCAAGGCGTTCGTGCACAGGTGAGCCGCAAATGCACCGTTTTGTATTGCTGTGATTTATGCACACAACTAACCACTGTGTCTCCCGTTTGTATTTAATAGTTTGGCGCATGCTGAGAGCTACGCGATCGATCTCATGTGGGATATGGTGTGTCGGTTCGTGCCGCACAACCTGCCGCGTGCATTCTACGACGACTGGGTCCGCATCGCTGGCGAGGAGGCGGAGCACTTCAACAGTTGGGCGCACCGTCTTACGGAGCTGGGCAGTTTCTACGGTGACATCGCTGGCCACGAGGGGCTTTGGGACGCAGCGTACGAGACCCGCGACAGCATTCTGGCACGCCTGGCGGTGGTGCACCTTGTTCACGAGGCGCGTGGGCTCGACGTGTTCCCCAACGCTGTCCAGCGCTTCGAGAAGGCCAACGACGACGTGAGCCTGAAGATTATCCACAAGAACTACAATGAGGAGACCACGCACGTGGGCGCCGGAGTGCGCTGGTTCCGATATGTCTGCGAGCGTGACGGTGATGACCCAATTGCCAAGTTCCTCGAAATTGTGCCGCAGTATTTTACAAGGGCACGCTGAAGCCTCCTTTCAACACGGAGGCACGGAACAAGGCCGGCATGCTGGAGGAATGGTACCTTCCGCTCAGCTCGGAGGCTGCAAAGAAGAAAGAAAATCCGCCGCCGCTGCTTCGACTGTCGAAGAAGCGACTGCTGCGATTTCGACCATGAAGCTCGAGTCGTAACAACGAGAGCAAGAAGCTGCACAAGATTTTACATAGCGTACGTACTTCACTGGCCAACGTTCATAATTACATATCGATGTAGACTGCAACCTACTCGATCACCCTACGCCATCGGTGTTGTTGAATTGCGGCTTCATTTCGTGTACTCCACACAAATCTGCCGAGTGTCGTGGCTTCCCGCCAAAGTTTGAACGCTTGCACGCAAAGATGCCCAAGCGTTCGAACTCCAGCGCTCGGACTCACGACGGCGCCAAGCGCCACCGAGCCAGCTCACCACAAGACCAGCAAGATGGACAACACCCACCGTGCTCCTATCCGAGACTCGAAGCCGCGCGTTTCCCGCCTGAAATTCAAGCAATTCCGTACATCCTCAAGCAGATCGATATGTTCCTCATGACTAAAGACGAAGCTGTCATCGAGGCGGCCAAGACGGGGGACACCGAGTGGCTCGAGGGCCTGGCGGAAGAAGTGGACAACGACATCATCGCAGACGCCATCGTGGAGGCCTCTGCCTGTGGCCACGTGGATTGCGTGGAAGTGTTGATGGAAGAGTACGACGCCACTGTGGACCCCACAGCGCATACTTGCTGGAAACGCGTACTAAATGCACTCGAGGCAGCCGCAACCAATGGTCACCTGGAGGTGTTAAGGGTTCTTCTGTGTAACATCTCCCCTGGGTCGGATTCGCACAGCATGGCTGAACTGTGTAGCACTCTGCATGGGGCGTTGCTTGACGCAGCAGAGGTGGGTTTCTTGACGTGGTCAAGTTTGTAGCGCTGCATGCAAAAGAGCAGGAGCATCGTTACTACGATACGCTATTTCGTAGGTCTACTGCGCTGGCACGCGCCATTTCTGGAGGTCAGCAAGCTGTCGTGGAGCATTTACTGGGGATGAACGAGTTCACGTGGGACCTGCAAGGAGCGTTCGTGGCAGCGGTGAAGGCAGGAGACAGGTCTCTGGTTGACAGGATGTACGACCTGTACAAGCAGACGCCTCAGAAGGAAAAGTTGTTTGTTTCTCTGGTATGCAATGGAGACCTCGAAACTGTTAAGTATCTGTACGAGACCGGAGACAACGACGCCGATTTGATCGGGGAGGCGTTTGTGAAAAGTGCGAAGTGGAGCGGCAAGGAAGTATTGGAATTTCTGCTTGGTACTGGTCGGGTTTCTTCTGAGGCGTTTGATAAGGGCTTCGAGACAGCAGCTGTCCATTCCTTCTGGGACCCCGTGAACATGGTATCTTTTCTCCTGGACAAGAAGCGAGCATCTTCGAAGTCGGTTAACAGCGCATTTGTGAAGGCGCGGAGTACTGATGTTCTTAAGCTGATGCTTGACCGTGAGCACATCTTGGACGAATCTATCTGCGCTGTTTTTGAGAAAGAAACACGGAGCTTGGGTGAATATTGGAATTACTCCAAAGAGGAGGGGGGCATTCGGATTATCAAGCTGCTGTACACGAAGGACTGCATCCCGGCTGAGATGATCGGCAAGGCGTTTATGACAGCAGCGTTAAAAGGGCACTATATGCTGCTGGCGTTATTACGTGGTGATGGTCGTATTTCTGCTGGAATGGTGGACGAAGCTTTCGCTGTCGCTGCCACACGGAAGGAGAGCGATTTGATGATGTCCTTGTACGACGCAAATATCTCCGCCGATGCGATTCTCGTTGCGTTCTCCAACGCTACTGCCGGAGGACGTATGGAAAACGTGGAGGAACTGTTGAAACTGCTTTCAGATGGAGATCGTGTACCTCAAGAATTCAAACACAAGGCTTTCGTGATTGCAGCTCAGGTTGAACACGGTTCCGTTCTCCGCACTTTATGTAATAGTAGCGATGGGTTCTGGCCATTGGCCACACTTCAGGAAGCGCTCGCTGTTGCCAAGCACGAGGACGTCAGGAACTTCATCCGTAGCGTGATCTGTGATCAGCTTTTCGACCCCAGTCTCCAAGGGGTCGTTAAGACTGTAGCGAAGGCCATGGAAAACAGAATCAGCGACCCACCTACTCGCGGGGAATAACGTGGCTACCATGCATGCCGCTGAAAAAATAAAACGATGAGAATCCACGGAGTTGCTCCGTATAAGGTGAGTCTAACACCAAATACATGTACCGGACGGCTGACTTGGCATTCACAGTGTATGTGTACATATAGTTTTTAATTCTGTATTACTTCGTTTAATTTCCCATAAATCCACAAAAAACTTCCTATTCCTACCATTATTTTCAGGGGTCGGCTAATGGGGCATTTTGAAAACCGTACCCCTTTCAAGTAAAATGGGTAGTCTAGGAGACCTTCAATTGGGTACTCTCAACAGAAATGTATGGAGCTCGGTGGAAAATTGCAAAAGGGTACTGACTTTCTATTGAGGTTTGTATGCTAGTGCTGCAGCAGCCCTATGACGACCAGGAGCTATTCGACCACATAAGCTGCTTCGCTTAACGCTCACCAGTTTCACGAGATCTAAGAGCTCTCTAACCACCTTTTACAGAGTTGTTGCCGGACACAAACTGAAATTGGGAGAGCCGCAGTTTAGCGGCTCGACCGAGGCCAAGAAACCCTAAAGGTGCCCGACCAACTCGCCCGAGAACCAGCGTAGAAGCAACTACGTTGAGGTCACTGGCATCGCCCGCTATGCTTCTAGGTGGCAAGTGAAGATGCTTAAATGTCGACCGCTGTGGCCCAGGTCAACTGGCTATCGCGCTATGCTAAAATTCAGTCTTCGAGTACTCAAGATGCCTGCCTGGTACATGGTAAGTCTTGGTGAATCCAATGACCTCAGAGAAAACAACAGTAAAACTTGTGTTTACAACTAGGTAAGTCATATCATAGCGTTGGCAGCAAATACATGGCGGCCTCAGAGCGATGCATACTTGCATGCAAAGGTAGGCAGAGATCCCGGAGAATTGACAGTAGCTATTTGGCTACACTCACTTCCGCGACGGATTCCCCGAAGACTATTTCCGACAATATGCAAGGTGTGTCGTGCATGCTGAACTGCATGCTGTAGTTGCTTAGTAGTATCAATGCATGTTAATACTCGTCGTTTGGGGTTCACTAGTGACTATTTCGTTCCTTTCCCTAATCGGTGCTTCATCCCAGTTCGCCGCGGAGTACACGAATCCAGTATGTCGTGCCCTTAGTCAGTAGACTTCCGATGCTTTCCTGTAACTTACACTAGATCGATCCTACATTTAAATAATGCCAGCAACACAGCCACCTTTAAAAGGTCAACAGTAGCAGCAGGACGTGGACCAGAACATCGCTCTTACACCAGATCAGCGATTGTGCAAGGCTTGATACAGAGTTCGGCTTGCAGGAACGCAGCAAAGTGCATAATGAAGGTGATGAAACTTGTGTTGGGCCAAAGCACTTGGACCTCGATACGCACACATGAGTCGTTGTGGATAGATTGACTATTTGATGACGCGCATTGCCGGTGATGCCGACGTATACGTCGTGCTAAAGTTGGTCAGTTGTAGTATTAGGATACTCTCGTCATCTTCGAAAAGTTATTAGAGAGAACAAGGTCATTTACTCAACGTCCTTGCTTCCGATCCAACATTTACGAGGCGCGAATGACGCCGCAACACTGTCGCGTCCAAAGCCAGCTATACAGTACAGTTGTTATAAGGCCGAAATTCTTTGTTGTTATAAGTGTTAGAAATGGTGACTGGGGTTGCAGGTCGAACTGCAAGTTGCAGTCGAGCTGCAAGTTGCTGCAAATTGTAGGCGAGCTGCAAGTTGCCATCGAGCTGCAAGTTGCAGCAGACGGGAGCTGGAAGGTGATCTGCGCTTTGTTTGTGGCGGCTGCATTGCCACCTGCATTTATTTGTATTTGAGAGACTGGAGCTAGTGCAGGAGAGACCTAGGAGACGTAGGAAGCAAGAGCTACGAAGGGTATGCGCTAAACGTTCAATCTCAATCACTTCTACTTTTACTTTCAAGCCCACAAGCGTCCTTCACCGTCCCGACACCTTCGTTCAGTACGCGGCCCCCGATATCCGTGGTGTTATGCTCTCGAGGCTAAACCTGGCTCGGACGGACTATCTCAAGCAGGCGGAGGAGCTGGCGCAGTTCGCGCAGTCTGCAGAACGAGAGATGAACACCACTAGGCACATGGGCAAGGACATGGCTGCGGCTGTCAGCGAGGCGAAGACGAAGCCAAAGAAGTGCTACGTCTGCGGATCGGAGAAGCATCTCAAGGCGACATGCCCCGATCGGAACAACCTCGGCGGAAAACGATGCGCGGAATACACGCTTGCTGTGCTAGACACGGCTCTGGTGGCGGCAGACAGCCGTGAGAGCAGGGACTATTGGATTCTTGACTCTGGATCCAGCCGACACCTCGTGAACGATGAGCTGCTGCTGGAAAACCCACGAGCATGCTCAAATGTATGTCTCGGTGCTGGTGGTGAAGAACTGCTTGTTGAAAAGCAGGGAAGTGTCCTTCTTCAAGTGGATGTTGGGGGACAAACGAAAATGGTCCGACTTGAGGACGTGCAATTTGCACCCAAGTTGGCAAGGAACCTTATTTCATACGGGTTACTGGAGGCGAAGGGGTATGCGTTGTCGTATCGCGACGGCAAGCGGATTCTCGCGCGCCGCGACGGAGGAAGTCCTGTTCTCGACGTGGACCGAAAGAAGAATGTGCTTGTTGTCTGGGCAAGAGCGGTTCCTGCGGCCGTGCCCCCCGCAGACGTGGTCATGAATGCGCTCGATGCTGAGGACAAGGAGGAGTCGACCGTGCAAGAGGGATCGCTCATGCATTTCCACACGAGGCTGGGCCATAAGGCGTTTGATACCATCGAGCGCATGGCTCGCGATCCCGGATCTGGAATCACGTTGACTGATAAGACGCGAGAGCGTTGCTTGACGTGTGCTCAAGGGAAGCAGCCGAAGAATCCCCAGAGCAAGAAATACACGGGGGCAAACGCGCCAATTGATACCACCGGTGGTGTCATTTGCTCCGATCTGAAAGGACCTGTTACGCCTCGAGACCGCTGTGGAAACAGATACTTGGTTAACTTCGTCGATCACCGCAGTAACTACTGCCGAGTCTTCCTGGCACGCACGAAAGACGCAGCAGCCGAAAAGTTCAAGCAGTTCCTGAATTTCTTCGAGAAGCAGTTCAACTATCGCATTCATGTGCTTCGCACGGATGGCGGTGGTGAATATCGCGTGCTGGACCCGTTTTGTGGTGACGCTGGTGTCCGCAGGCAGACCTCGGAGGCCAGCAACCAAGCGAGTAATGGCAAGGCCGAGCGCATGCATCGTACAATTCTCAACATGGCTCGGTGCATGCTGTTTGAGTCTGGCCTGCCGCTCAAATTTTGGGGGGATGCTGTTCAATACGCTGCCTACGTGCTCAACAGGAGCCCAACCAGTGCAAACTTCGAGCGACAGCCCCCACTTGCGGTTCTCACAGGTCACACGCCGAGTCTTGGAGAAATCGTGGCGTTCGGATCACCGTGTACTGTGCGCCGGGACCCGCTGAAGAAAACGTTTGCGCAGCGCGCTCAGCCCGGATCATCGTGGGAAAGTCTGATGAAACCAAAGGGTTCAGCGTTTATCTCCCCAACATCAAGAAAGTTGTCGTGACTCAGCATATTCAGAATATTACGACGCTGTCCGACAGCCAGAACACGCAGTGGCAGCGTGAGATGCTGGAGGCCAGCAAGTCGAGTGACTCTGTGGAAGCAAGCACCGGCGGCACCAAGATTTCCGGCCCGAAGAAGAAACGGCGTTCGGCCAGGTTGAAGCAGAAGGCTACGGTCGATGCGGCACCTCGGGTGACAAGAGCCACTGCAGGCCAAACCTCGAGAAATGCAGCCAAACAGGAGGAGCATGGTGTAGCCAATGCCGTTCGCGAGGCCGACCCGCGGAATTATGGTGAAGCCATGAGAAGCAGCATGCGCGAGAAATGGATCGACGCAATGAATGTAGAGGTCGAAGCTCTGGAAGCCAACGATGTCTGGACAATTGAGCAACGCACGCCGAACGCACATGTACTCCACACAAAGTGGGTGTTCAAGACCAAGATGACAGCGGATGGTGAGGTCGAGCGCTACAAAGCGCGACTTGTTGCCTGTGGCAACGAGCAATTCTTTGGTGTGGACTATACAATTACTTTTGCGGCGGTGATGGAGCTGGGGACCGTCAAGGTTGTGTTAGTTCTCGCACGACGCTGGAAGGTGCCTGCTAAGCATGGGGATATTCCGAATGCTTACGTTAAGGCTGCCACCGAGGACGAGCTGGAGATTTTTATCGAGATCCCACCCGTATGGACATTCCTGACAGCGTTTTGGCACTGTTCGGTGTGAAGCGAAAAAACAAGCTCATGCTGAGACTTGCAAAATCACTCTACGGACTCAAGCAAGCCGGTCGTCTCTGGAGTCAACTGCTCCACAACCATCTCCTGGCAGCGGGCTTTACTCAAGCAATCTCGGACATGTGCCTTTACTTCAAGCACGACGGTCCCGACATAGTTGTCGTTGGAGTGTACGTCGACGACCTTCTGGTGACCGCAACGCGCGAGGAGCTGGTGGACAAGTTCTTTGATGACACTAGCCGAGCGCCGCCGCTTCGCGGCGGTAAGTATACGTTAGAATTAGTGGGTGTGCAAGCGCCCCCGTTCCGCTCGCCTCGTCGGCTCGCTGCACTACTCTCAATGTTTAGTTAGTACTACAGAGGTTGGGCGGGCCCTGCGGTCCCGCAATATCGTATGAGGGGGTCGCCTTCGGCAACGGGGCTGCCTTCGCTGCGCTCGGCAGCTAAATCGGAATTAGCGGGATGGATCGTACTTAGTGAATAAGCGTGACGATTTCTGTGACGGACAACGTCGTTCTGATTGATTCTTTAGATGGCGGCCCTATCGATAAAGAACCTCGGATATGTGAGCCGATTCCTAGGAATGCGTGTCCGCTATGATGAACACCATGGGTACGAACTCGACCAAGAAGTAGCCATTGACGAACTACTGCGCGAATTCGGCATGGAGAATGCGCACGGAGTGCGAACACCGATCGGACAAGAGTGCAACGACAAACCAGCACTTGAGGAGGAGCTACTGCCCGCTGTGGACAAAAGTGGGGGACCTACGCTCCGGCGATTTCAGTCTTTGGTCGGAAGCCTGCTGTGGCTTGCACGCTGTACAATGCCGGACATCGCTTTCGCGGTCCACAAAGCAACACGTCAGACTCACCAACCTCGTCTGGCGGACTGGAAGCTATGTAAGCGCGTGCTTCGCTACCTAAGTGGCTCGAAGAGCGTCAAACTGCGAATGAAAGGCTACAATCCTGGCGCGGCGCTGCGACTCGAAGGATATAGCGATGCAGACTTCGCTGCGGACAAACCGACCGCAAGAGTGTCACGGGAGGCGTCGTGCTGCTGGACGGGATGCCGATTCTGTGGGTATGTAAGAAACAAGGTGGTGTCGCCCTTTCGACTATGGAACCGGAATTTACGGCTGCATCGCACGTTTGCCGCGAATTGCTGGGTTTCCGCCAGCTACTTCTGGAGATCCGTCTGCCGGTGCTGGAGCCGATGCCGCTCATGGTTGACAACCAAGCGGCGATAAAGCAGCTTCGAAGTGAGTCTACGTCGGCCAGTGCAAAGCACATTGACATTCGCATCAAGTTCGTGTACTCATACACTCACCAAGGAGTCATCGAGCCTGTCTACGTGGAGTCGCGACTTCAGCTCGCTGATTTGCTGACGAAGGCATTGCCGGCGCCGCGTCTCAGCGAACTCCGCGACTTACTGCATTTGAGTGATCCCAAGAAGTGCAGGTACGGCGATGCTGCCGAGGAGGGGTGTTAGAAATGGTGACTGGGGTTGCAGGTCGAACTGCAAGTTGCAGTCGAGCTGCAAGTTGCTGCAAATTGTAGGCGAGCTGCAAGTTGCAGCAGACGGGAGCTGGAAGGTGATCTGCGCTTTGTTTGTGGCGGCTGCATTGCCACCTGCATTTGTTTGTATTTGAGAGACTGGAGCTAGTGCAGGAGAGACCTAGGAGACGTAGGAAGCAAGAGCTACGAAGGGTATGCGCTAAACGTTCAATCTCAATCACTTCTACTTTTACTTTCAAGCCCACAAGCGTCCTTCACCGTCCCGACACCTTCGTTCAGAAATTCTTTGTTGTTATAAGTCTCGGCAGACATTGTCTACTTCAGGTTTTACTTCCTGCTCACCATCCAAACCCGAGGAAAACGCCCCCTTCGAGAGTTATTTGGACCACGTAGGTGCCACTTCTACCATGTTGTTGATCATTGTCTTGTTTATTGTGCGTATGGGCCTTTAAAAACTATTTTACGAGCTCGTGAGACCTCTTGACAGCTTAATATACCATACCGGCAAAATTCCAACTGTCCGACCAAGGTGTCCAACCTGTACCGGTACTAAAGCAAAGCATTTTAGTGACATTTATTTCATTTTAATGACACCTCAACTGAATCCCCCTCATTCATTCATTCAGCTTCGGAGCCGGAC
>JAIKVE010000422.1:0-20785 GCA_024679115.1 Phytophthora pistaciae | reverse complement strand
TGAATAATTAACCAATCACTGACTTATTCGTTGGTTTGATTAGCCAATTGTATGCCTTAACACATACTTCGAAGTACGAAGTATAATACATGTTTCCACTAAATTTCAGAGCTTCTTCGTGCAGCAGCAGCGCGCGACTTTGTGTTGTGATCATACGCATGCACGTTCGGGACGGAAAATATCCACACTCGTTGCTGTGGCTTCATTGTCGTTTCCATACCGCTACTCGATACTGCAGCGATAATGAAACATTACAGAGTAAACATAAACTAAAAAGGGGAATAAATATTATCGGCCAGAAGAATGTAGGGCAAGGTATTCGAATTTATTCAATCGGAACGTATTGTAATTCCCAGATAACTTTCATGAGAACTTGACCATGTATTTACTGGGCATCAGTTTCAAAAAACAAATGCACAAGAGTACGAAAAACAGAAGAAAAAATACTTAGTAGGCTAATGAAGCACATTTTGGCACTGTACTGTGCATGTTGCTTATCCCTCTCCTCATTTCATTAGCATGCTTGACCGTCAACGCCTCTCAGTACGCCATACATATTTTATTTTACCATCCTTTCCAGTAATGAGTCATTACCAATGAAAATAATAACTTCCCATCCCGAGCTCATCCCACTCTACCGACAATTCCCTCCAGCATTCTTCAATTTGCCGCGCTGAACGCACCATGGCAAGCAACCAAGAGAGCCACCACCATCACCAACCTTCAGCTACCGCCCTCGACCGCTGGGACTTCCTGTCTCCTTGGTTCGAGCAGCTGCGAGGCCGCCTCATGGTCATACGAGCGTGGGTCGTTCTGCGCGCGAGACGGAAACAGGGATTCACTGTAGTATCTTTCTGCTAGTGAAGAGGTAAACCTCGCCGCCAGCGTCGGTCTGGGTGATAATATTGACACTTTTCAAGCTGCTCAGGCCTTCCTATCGCTTTCGTTGCTCTCAAATACCCGGCCGCGCCGTCGCGAGCAAGACACTTGATAATTAACTTATTTCCTTTAAACTCGGTGCCAAATGCGCTTTGCCAAACGCTAGACTGGTCGCGAGAAGCAAACTGCAGGAGAAACAGAATTCCACGACGTACTTTTCAGCGAAAGGGTAAGTGATCTTGCTGCAAATGCAGAACCATAACAAATCGGACATTGCGGAACCTTCCAAATCAACTGTCGAGCTGATGACGAACCGCACGAAACTCGGGGCTTTCGGGATCATATTCTCAATCAGCCCGCTCCAGAAGTAGAAATCATCGTACTTGCACTGGGCGTCGTCGAGCATGATTGTTCGGCACTGAATACGTTTGGCTCATGATATCAACTCCGTGTTGAGTCAGAAATTCACTAGCGGAGGAGTTTTACGTTGCCCAGCGGTATCGGGACGCAGCGGATAGTGGGGCACCGCAGAGCAAACAGATTCAGCAGCGACGTCTTGAGCCGGAGATAGCATCAGCACGACGTTCGTGTCGTGCACCGCTCGCAGCAGTTTCTCGACTAGTTGATCGCGCGAATGATGGGGCTTCTGCACGTTAATCCCCTCTGGGAAGAGCTGGAAAGAATACAAGTGTGGGGTCTGCTCTGGGAGTTTCACTAGCAGGTGGACATTACCTTTACGCAGCTTGCGGTGCTTGTGGAGCCATGACTGATCGGTCCAAATCGACATCATCGGCTTCCGGTCGAGAAAGTCTTGAACCTCCTTGTGGTACTTCCCTTCCTCCAGTGCTAACACGGCTTCGTACGACATCATGCCGTTCAAGTCGGCCTCAATGGCGAAGAGGCTCGTCTTGAGCCCTGGCAACGCGCAGATCAATCGCACCATCCTTTAGCTACGCAGAAAATCACTTTGTGGAATGCGCGCGAGGTGGAGAGACGGAAACTGACGAAAAACAAGTTTTGAGTTAGTGATAAAATCTGAGAAACTCAATATATACGCAATGATGAAAAATACACTACATCACACACGCGTCACTGCCCCTGTGTGCACCAGGTTAGAGGCGGTAAAACAGTGCCACGGATCGAACCACTCGGGTGGCAGCGAACGTCAACACAAGCGAGAGCACCCGTTAATCTAATCGTTGAATGGATGGCTGCTCCTTATCTTCCTCGGCTTCGGCTCTGATGCTTGTCGCGCTGAGGAACGCAAGCTTGGCTGCCATTCTCAAGGGCTCCGGGGGTAGAACGTGTCCGTAAAATTGGCGGAAGCGCAGTTTCCACTGCCTCAGAACATTTGGAGGGGTCATGAGCTCCAGCTTCTTGAGCTTTCCCCTGCACCACGCTCGCCATCTCCACGAGATTTTCTGGGTTCAAGTCGATGTGAGCGATATCCAAGCCGTGAATCGACGTAAAGGAAGAGTTCCTCCTCGAGTGCAATACCGCTCTTGCGAGCATGTCCAGTTGGCTTTGACGCATGGCCTTGTGGTCCCAGGCCCCGAATCCGCCCTGGATCCGGATTGTCCCCACCGGAGTTCGCGCTGCCGCCAGCGCCGCGCTCAGTGCGTCGCAGTGCCATGGCGTGTCATCGTCACAAGTGACCGTAAGGTGCTCGATAGAGTGCACGCGCTGCTGCAGCGGACGAAGAGGTCCTACCAGCAGCCCAGTCAGCAACATGGCGAGTGCTTCGCGAGTCACGAAGTAATTGCCGCCTCTGCATCTCCGATTCAGATTCACGTCCATCCTCTTGATGGGGATCCCAGTGCTGACCAGGTCCAGGATGCGGGTCACGCACACCTCGGACAGCGTGACCCCGACGACATCGAGCGACATGCAGTCCAAGCGGTACGTGAACGTGCTGGCACACTCACAGTCTTCCCCACACCAAGGCCAGCACTCATTTCCTTGGTATAGTAACTCTTCATCTCCTCGACCAGGCCGCGCACTTGGGCCACGTGCTCGGCGTACCGATCGTTGTGGTCCCAGGAGGTCTCGACGCAGATCGCGACCGGGATCTCCACGCTCCTCAGTACTCGTGGATTTTCGATAAATTCCTCGTCCTGCATCGATAAAACCCGTTTCTTCGCTTCCAGAAAATCCGGACTTGGCTCGTAGTTCGACTTGTGCGAGAGGAAAAAATCCCTCCACTTGACCATCGGCGACGGCTTTCCCGACTTCTGGATGCCGATCGTCACGATGAACGTGAACCGAGGCGTCAGCGGCACCTCCCGGTCGTGTTCGAGCTGCAGAGCGAATTTCTTGTCTTCAGCCAGAAAATCCCGGTCCAAGTTGGCGTAGGCATTGTCGTCGGTAGCGTCGAAAGCGTCTTCTTCGTCGCTGAACCTGAGAGCGCATCTGTGCAGAAGAAGCTTCTGCCACGCCAGGTTGCTGACGCTGTGCACGAGCGCCAGCAGCTCCAGCGCCTCTCGTGTGCGCCAGTGACTGGGCTCGTGCTGCTTCGGCTGACTGGGGTCTACGTGCTGCGGCTCCAAGATGTGACGACGATAGCGGATGTCCTCGGTGTCGAGCACCAGCAAGTGGCCGTTGGGGATGCTTCATGACCTCATCAGGAAGACGCTCCAGGGTATGTCGGCTTCCGAGCTTGCCGAAGATATTACCGATTTCTCTGATATTGCAGCTTTTGAGCTTTTGTTTCTGGGAGGTTTGTCTCGTCACACGTCGAATTACAGCTCGGTTTGTTTGAGACTTACGCGCGTGTTCCCGGACGTCGCTGAACGTGCCGAAAGCGGAATTGGCATCTTCATCGATGGATTGTTGCGCTGGTGCTCGTGAATGACGGGAAAAGAAGCGAGTTTGTGGCTGAATTCGCGCCTGGTGGGAAATACGCCGGCATCGCGATGAAAGAATACGTGGTCGTTGATATCCAATGTAGCGATACGGGAAGTGTCAAGCGCGTCGATCCATCGGCGGATAGAATCACGGTTGTGTTCAAGCGTATGAATTTCTCGTCGTGTCGATGCGTGTTCGCGGGTATCGAAGATCCGGAGCCTATCCGTTTGGCCGTCATCGACGAGAACGGCGCCACGTCTTAAATTCTTCAGGCTGGTATTGCTAGTTTCGCCAGCGTTGGTCGCAAGTTTTTTGCTCTGCGTGGAAGTGTATTCTGTTGCATATTCTGAAGTAAAAACAATGATTGGCTTCTGTAATGGCCACGTCGTGTACAGGTAAGGAAATTAAAAGCTCTTATCGGGACGGGCACACGCACTGGTGGATCTTCGCGAGCAGTCTTACATAAACTTCCTTTGCGCCAGATATGATCCCTAGCCGTTGCTACTGATCAATCTCCTCGCTGTAGTTGGATGTAGTAGCGTTATTTTCCAGCAAACGCAGCTTGCCTCCGCCAACCACTCCACGCACCTCAGCATCGAAGAGCCACTCCAACAGCGGTCCAGCTTGCGCGATGTCATCTAGGGCCTTACGTAGTTTATTCCTGTCGCCTTGGACTACTTTCAGCATCCACTCCGCAAGTTCCTCCACGACGAACGGAGATGCGAGTTTAGTATACGTTCTCACCCCTTGCTCATCGATTGGAGAGTGATGCAGAATTTGGTGGCAGGTATTGTAAATTGAAGAGCATTCCAGAACACCCCTAAGCTCTCCGAGGCTGTGGATCTGATGAATTTCCTTGAGAATACCATCTTTGGCAACGCCGACGAGATCTTCCGAGGGCAACAAGCATTCGCGGGCCACACCGCCGAAAGTGTAAAACCGCGTCTCCAGGTCATCGTCACTGATGCCGCCAACTTGGATTGACCCTGCGGCACGTAGCGCTCGCACCGCTCGGTGTAGCTCCTCGTACGTCCAGAGAGGCATGACGAAAGTCGTGTAGTAATTCTTCCTGATCAAGCGCTGCCATTTTTCGCTGGGGCTAGTAAATACGACCATCTGGAAATTCTTCTTCGACCAAAGCCTCATTGGCGGTCCATCACACAAGAAGAGAACCTTTATCTTCTTCGCAAGCGCCTCTTTCAACGCTGTGACAATCGCAGCTTCCATTTCGCTGGATGAGGCGATAAGCACGTCTAGTTGTGGCTCCGGCTTGCTCTCATCCTTATAGACAGCGACCTCCGCGATACTCTTATCTTCATACGCCATCGCAATGATCCAAGTGCTGGGCTCCTCCTTTCGTAAGCGCAGGAGAAAGTAGGCGTAGAAGACGGACATGCCGACACCTGCGAAATAATAAAGAAATACAACACATGAGTGATATGCTCAACACAATATAGCCCACCCCGTCAATCCTCTATGTAGATGTGTGATGACCTACCTGGCGTCCCAGTCACTGTCACGCACTTCTTCTTGGCATCCGGGAGCTCCTTGACGAGGTTGTAGTACTTGCCGTAACATTCGCGAACGTAGAACAACTTACCACCACCGTAATCGTGCGCGAACGGCAGCGGTGGCAGCTTTTCCACCGGTATGGAGCTCAGCTCAGAGACGGCTGCAGCTGCCTTGTGCTTCTTGGGCGGCGGCTCGGAAGACATCTTCAAAGTGACGGGGAGTGAAGTAAAATAGATTGAGTGATGCAGACTGACCTATTTGCCTACTTGCGTGCAAACTCGCACTTTGAGTTAAGCGGGGCGTTCCTTGAGAAGTGGCATGCTGCGTTGCGTGGCTGTATCGTTGTGCAAGAACTTCCAAAGGCAGTTAAGCCAGCCTGAAGTGGTGCTTCGATGCTGCGTCAGGTGGAACGTGAGCAGGCCCATGCCTACCATTTGCCTCAAGTTCCCCCTAGATGAGAAGAGGCGAGATGTAGCCCGACTGCTGCGCGAGGGAATTGAGCTGTTCACGCTGCTTTCGTTCGCGGACAACAAAGCCTTCGTCGATTTAATGATAAAATCAACGGGATACAGTCAAAAATACTGTATAACTTTTTCTACACGGCAAATTGGGAGCTCCAGTTGGTCGGGAATGTGCGATTTGCGGTAGCCTAAACTCCACCCACTCACGTGGGCCAGTTGCTAGGATCTGGTGACGATCCGTGGGAGTCCTCATCGGAGTTTCACGCAGCAGCTCAAAAATTGGCGGCTATGGGAGTTGACAACGCGCTGAACAAATACGGCCCCGTTCATCTTTCAATGTGGTGGAGCCGTAACTTCGTGGCTTCCAACGTAAGCGGCAGCCAGACTCCCGATCAATCGGTTGGTGAGTTGAACGCGATTTCTATCCAACTTGGGCGGCTTTTGAAGACCACAGTTCCCGCTGGTGTCCTAAATGCACTTTATCGCAAGAGAGCAACGCTACATTTACCCGGCATGGGGGCACGATTTCCACTAGCGGGTTCGTTACTAACTCAAGCCTGGCATTCCGTAGAGGGAACTGTTCGTAATTTCGCGGTGACGTCGGATATTATTGAGATGACAGCAGGCATGGCTTGGACTTCAATCCCAACACTCAAGGTGAACCTGGGACCTTACAGAGAACTAATTGGCGACAATGATCCTGTCGATTCAGTTCAAGCTGCGAGAAATACAGGGGGTTTTTCTGAGCACAATGATCTGCGGTCGGTCACTATGCAACGCGTAGGCTGGAAGAGGAGAGACGATGACTCGATTGGCCTGTGGAGAGATGCGTTTGTCAATCTCCTCGGTACCCGACGATGTGTTAACAGCCGCTTGTTCAGCGCTTGCCCAGATGAATCCGAAGACGCGGTTGGCGTACTTGTATTTCCGCTACGATGAACCCCACGCAGTGGGCATGGTTGATATATGTTCTCTGCACCAGAGTTGCCAACGTAGATTATGTCGACAATGTCATTCCAGAACTGGTGATTCAACAGTCAACACTGACCAGTGCGGACTTGGCCCAACTCACCGCAGTCATGGAGAACGGTTATCCACTAGTAACGTCGATCGCGACTCGTGAAGGCGAAGCTGTGTATGGTTTCGTGGATATCGACGAAGGAACGCAGCTGTGGCCCCGTAATTTGCCTGTTCATGGTGACAACGCTCTAGTTGCGTCAAGCAAATTCCGATGCCGAGCTTCCTACGACCCCGCTGACGGAGATTTTGCGGACATCGTCGTTCCTGGTTACGGGGTCTTGAAGACGAAATTTGGAGTGTTTGCGACGCGGTGTGGGTTGGTGTCGTGGATGCTAGGACAGCTTGGCCGAGCGGTTAAGGCGATAGACTCGAAATCTATTGGGGTAACCCGCGTGAGTTTAAGTCTCACAGCTGTCGATCTCTTTATGTCCGCGGCGCAGTTCACGCTCGATTCGATGCAATCTCACGCGATTAAGACCCGAATTTGTGACGCTTTAAAATTATTCTTCGACACGATTGAAGATATCGGTGCTCTCGTGGGTCTCCTTGAAGCGTGGTATTCGCAAATTATTGATCGAAGTGAAGAATGGGGCTCACCGCCAGCCTATCCTGGACTTTAGCGAGTTGGCTACCGTAATTCCACTGCTTGAGTCGCTCGACACCACATACTGCACTGTGGTTGTCTCGAGTCATAACGAAGTTCTAACAGGCTGGTCCATTCGGAACTTAAAGATCAGGCAGACAGAGACGCTGCCGGAGCTGTCGGCGTGCTTGCGGAACCCCGCGCTAAGAATGACGCGACAACTCGTGGAGCTGCTAGTGTCATCGACAGGGAATCAACGGTTGGTGTGGAAGCGAAGAGGAGGATCATGGCCCACAATGGGGACTATCTACCGGTCACGAAGGAGAAATTGTCATACCAGTCCAAAGCTGCACTGATCAGTGTCGTGATAGGCGGTCGTAGTGAGGATCACTCTACAGTGGAGTCGCAGGCAATTCGCCACATGGATGTCAATATCCTGAGTCTGATATTTGTATTCTCCTCGATACCCGCACAACGATCGGTGCGGTGTTGCGACTGAAGACCGTAATGAAGATACAGCGAATACTGAGCATAGCCCCATCGATAAGGAATTTCAAATAACGCGGGAATTTGCATGTTAGATATCGGCAAAATATTGTTCGTCTTTACGATGCTTACACGGGCCGCCTAAACTCAACTGGTATCGGAATAACATGCGTTGTGATTATCCCGTTCGTGTTCTTCGTTTTGTCCCTAAAATACAAGGGCTTACCTTTAGGCAACAGCCACGTTGTTTTCTCTGAGCCGCGCCAATGTTTTTTATTCTCCTTTATGGCAGTTATTCTCCTTAAAATGGCAGTCACAATTTCGTCAAGATCAGCCATCTTCAAGAGCGGACAACATATCCCCAATCTGTGAACGGACGGGTAGGAGGTGCTGCAGGATGTACGTAGAAACAAGAGTGAGCTTCACCGGATCACGACGCGGATTTACGTCGAACCTTCGAGTATTCATGTATGACACAAAGACTGAGGTTTCTGATCGGTGCTCAAGCGTGGTGCACACCGATTCAAAGTGTCTGACTGCATATGAAGGATCGGAATAACTTCAATGAAGGGTCTAATGGCCCCAAAAGCATTCCAGTACAGAGCTGTGCGAGGGCCTTACGTCTCTCGGGACTAGCCGTATTTTCAAAGTGAGCTCACATTACTCCCATTCTGCCGACCGGGATTCCAGTCCCCAGCACTCGAAGCATATTTTCTATACAAACCCCCGAGAGATTTAAACTGTAGATTCTCAGCGAAATCGAAATTGACGGCAATCGGTACATGAATACGCTCGCATAGTCTCCAATACTGGTTTCGTCTTGGAGAACTTGCTGTGTCCAGTAGCTCTTCATCCCCTCAAGCGACGGCTCGCGGCGCTTGCATATTAGCGATGAACGCATCGTCGCCTGCTTCGTGTATATCTACTCCGAGCACAATCGGGATCTCGACACAGCGCGGTACAAGGGCATCATTTTTTTTTTAATTTCTCGTCTGGCATCATCAAAACTGGTCGTGTAGCTTTCGTAAATTCAAGCTCGAGGCTGCGTTGCACCCCAATACTCATCTTTCACCTTGTCGTTTGCACTCGTTTTCCAGCAACTCGTCATACATAGTTTCTGAATGGCAGTAGCATGTGGCATCTTAGTAACCGGGCAAACTTTGCGTGGCATTTTAAAAGTTTTCACTAAAACAATATTAAGCGGAGCCGTTAGAAACTAGCTAAGGTTTAGCTCATTGGAAGCTACACGAAGTTTCGAGTACAGTCTTATCTGGTGGAGTTTGTAATGTCATCCACCAGCTTGGGTTTACTTGCTTTATTAAAGGGGCCATTGTGCGTGAACGTACAACAATGTTAGACCAGCACCAAAAGTGGTGTTTGAATGCAACGCCAGGCATGATAGCAACACTGCTACGCGAGGCAGTCGAGCTGCTTACACAACGGTAGATTCGAGGGCAAAAATCACCACATGGACGCCACTATCTTGAGTTTATTTTTGCGTTCGCCTTGACACCCGCGCTAAGGTCTGCCCGGTGTTACGACTAACGAATTCATTGAAGACGCGATAAGCATTGACTACAAGTAGCATAGTTCATGCATTCTTTCAGATATACAGGATTTAGATTTGTATATCAGCAACATGCTATACACAATGCTCCCTCGCCAACACGACGAAAAATCTTCCACGCTTGATCAGAATGTTGCCCAATTTGGTAAATTAATACTTGGTGCAATTAGGAAACTGTCTGCTCTCTAGGCTACCGTATTCGGATGAGACATACTCCAGGAGTAGTATTGATCTACAGTAAAAACCAAGCAAGCAAATGACTCGAATGACATAATTGTTCTTCATGGTGTCGGTAAGTTGATAACATTAAGAGACAATACTTGCCCGAGGGTTTATACTAGCTACTATATATTTAGTTTTAAAAATTTACACTATGTGAGAACGAAAATGGATCCACACCTTGTGTCAATTGCTGTCGCGCTTGCATGCCACCCGAGGGATCCGTACTGTGGCGTTACTCTATCAGATGTAGGAGCACATGTTAATTAAATGTGGGCATTTCTCGCCATGTGGGTGGGTGTTGGTCGACCTATTTGCGCATTGCCACTACCGTAGTAGTATGAATAGCAAGTTGCCGGCATCTAACAAAAAAAATTGTAAGAACAAAAAAGTGCTGGGAAATTTCTACTTTGTTGTGGCTACAACCCCCTCTCCTCTCCTCGCCAAATTATCAATTTCGAGGGAAGACTAGAGGAATTGGGCTGGTAGTGCATGTAAACCACACTAACGGGGACTCACGCATCTGCTGCGGCTGCGAAGCAGCCGCAGCATCTGCGAATCATTCGTGCCCACCACCCAATGCAATTCACCCGCCCAGCAGCGGAACCACCGAGCGGGCGAAGACGCCAGCGCGGCCTTCACGGCGGTCATGATCGCGCCCATGGAAGCAGGCTTCACCGTGGGGCGTCGGCACGCGGAATGCCATGTCCGTGATCTTGCCGTTCAGCATCGGCAGGCGGAGCCCGACGACGGGATTCGCTCCCGCCGTTGACCGTGCCGTCCACGGACGGCTGCATCACCGTCATGGCGTGCACAGTCGTCATCAGACCCTCCAATATGCCGAACCGGTCGTAGATCACCTTGGCCAGCGGCGCCGAGATCACCACCTTCTTGCAGCCGTCATCGATGTAGGCCTTGGCCTTCTCCGTCGTCCTGAACACGCCCGTCGACTCGCACACCGTGTGCCACACCTTCGTGGCGCCGGCAGTATCCCACGGGATCTCCGAGTTGCGCACCGCAAACATTGGATCACCTCGCCGTGCACCACCAGGTTGCCGTCGTTGGTCTCCACCGAGCCGTCGAAATTGCCGTGCGTCGGTCGAGTCGTACTTGAACAGGTACGCGCCATAAACGGTTCGATGATGGTGGCAGCGTGGCACACGCGTTCATGCCGATGGCACGGCGGTTTGGCATAAAAAAAAATCCGTCCATTTTCCTCATACTTTCTTTGCGTCAATTCATATCGAGTGATTTTGACTACAATAGATGGTTCCAAAACATTTCCGGGAAATGGTGAGCGATTTAGACCACGGATCTTTCCTTTGAGATTTCACACTGAGTGATTTGGACCAGGTACGATAATCCGCGGAAAAGTTCTGTGAGTGATCTAGACTACGGATCCTTCCTCGAAGACAATGAAGCAAAACGACCACAACCTAAAAGAGCTAGATCCGTCCTCAGTTCAGCTTTTTCGGTCGCCACAGCAGCCAACCTCCCCCCGTGCTCACGGTAAAAACTCCGTTGCTGTGGTGCCGAACTAGCTGGACTCACCTCGCACGGAACTATCGAACGGATCGACAACGCCCCCTACATGCCTGACTTGCCTGTTGCCGCCCTAATTACTGAGTCCACGCTATCGTAGGCGAGTCGAGGTGCATGCGTATTGAACATTAAGTATTAGCATTAATCAGCGGCCTCTTCATAGCAACGCATCATAGATGCTCTACGCTGTCAGATAGAATTGGTGCACCACGAAACCTTTTGCATTCAAACAAGAAAAGCGGGACGCTCACTGCCCCTAGTAAAGACCCTCGTTCAACTTCAGGGCCGCCATCGTCGTACTTAATGTTTACCCATAATCTCTGGAAACGAATATCCTACTCAACTAGTTTGCCACTCCACCGAGAAAACCTCTACTTTTACGAGAATTTTGAGAAACCATGCGATTTCTGAGATTATTAAATGACTTTACTTGATTTCAGTATACTTTTACTTCATTGTGTGCCACATATCAGGTGCATCGAATTAATCCTGGTTGGGCTGTCCATACTTCGTAACCGAAGCACTACCAGGAAAACACTACATGTAGTAGCGCTATCAACTGTCGCGCTTGTCAACAGCCTTGTCAGATATTTTCTTTATTTGTTTCGTGCAACGCGCCCAAGCACGCGCCGACTTGTCAAGAAATCCCACCCGTACGCAAAGTATTAGTCTGAGCCACCGACCACGCCAACCCCCCAGTATCTCCTTCCATCTGATAAAATAATGTCACCGACCGGATCACTCGAGTGGCAGCAAACGCGAAAACCAGTGACACAACGTGTCGATCTAGTCGCTGGAAAACGTTGTGCTTATCACCATCATCGACTCGGAGGTAGGCCACACTGAGGAACGCAAGCTTCAAAGGCAGATCGACCGGGACCGGGGGTAGGACCTGGCCGTGGAATTGCCGGAAGCGCATTTTCCACCGCTTTAGGGCACTTGGCGGCACAATAAGCTCCAGCGTCCTCAACGTTGTATTGTACATTCATCCAAGTCAGGGGGTGAGAGGCGAAGTCGCTTTAATCGTCGGTCGTCTTCCATGTCGCTTCGAGCAGGAAGATTGAGGAATGGCGAGGAAATCCAGTGGGTGAGGGTACTGAATCATTTATATTTTTCTTAAGAGAAAAAAAAATACTACGAAGTATTTAGTACTTGAAGTATTTGTTCAACATGCCCGAGCTAACGATATGAGTCATTGCAGAGCCCGGATGTCAGTATTCTGCTCGAATGTGCATATTCAATACGTATAAACTATCACCTCCACTTGCATATGTAAGCGTTAAAAAATAAAAGCCGTGGAAAAATCGCTACGGATCTTACAGCTTGCATGAAAACAAACACTTCAGGTTTTAAGCCTTGCAGCTGATCCAGTTGGTCTCCAATGTCATTCATCTGTTTTGCTGGGGCGAAACTTCTTAAATGCTGTTGAATGCCTGGACCGACCGAGTCACGCGAGTGGCTGCGAGCTCGAAAATACGACTCAGCACCTGCTGGTCGAGACGCTGAATGGCACTGTCTTCGTTGTTTTTACTCCTGCACACCACGCTTAGCAGCGCAATCTTGCGCTCAAGCAACAGCGGGTGAGGGGGTAGCACCTGCCCCGTGAACTGGTGAAAGCGCTCTCTCCATTGGTCGGTAAAGTTCCGCTCCGACACCTCCAGCTTCAACTTCTCGAGCGTCGCGTTTCGGTTGAACGACCTCCACAGCGTTGCGAGCATCTGGGTAGTGTATGGTCTTGCCCAGCTATTGCTCGAGATCGTCAGCTCCTTCAAGTGTCGTCCCAGGCGCGTCGTCGGATCACCGAGATGTTCTGCCAGCAAGCTGCCGTCGCCCACCCCAAAATCGCGGAAGCGGCGAAACTTGAGACTAGTGAGTATTGGCAGCTGCGCATCACCAAGGCTGTCGTACATCGTTGCAAACCAATCCAGATTGAGGTCACAGTCGCTCCGAAGAGTGAGGCTTGTCAAGTTGGGGCATGCCATCAATATGGTCGGTAGCACGGCATGTACATCGCTCTCGCTTCTGTAAAACTGCCACGAAAATATCAACGAAAGCTCCTGAAGAGACCAACCAATCCTGTGACCCAACACCATCCGATCGCGCTTGGAGGCAAACCGTAAGGGAAGTCAAAGGAGCTTCCGGTTGATATGCCGCTTTCTCCTTGGCTCCAACAACAGCCAGCTGGGATACTTGACGGATTCCAAACTCTGGGATCACCACGTTCATGTTGGTGGGGAAGCAGGTTCCGTCGTTTGCAGCGATCTTGATGCAGGTAGCGGAACTGAGGCGAACGGGTCGATCCCACATTAATGCACCGCTGTTATCGGTGAACCAAATCTCGGTACCTTCACCCACACTCCAACTCTTCGGTGAAAGACGCGACCGGGTTTCTTTTTCAGCCAGCACGTGATTTATAGCGCGTAGTGTATCGTCAGTCGACTCCAGATTGCGAACTTCCAACTTGTGAGGCCCCATGCAGCACATTCCACAATTGCAGGACCGAACGTGCAGAAATGCCTCAGCAAGCGATTTCCAGAATCTTAAACGATCTCCTTCGTCTTCGACGAAGTTCCCCCCAGACAGGTAGATGGTTCCAATCCGTATTGGTGACGCTGCGAGGGCCGAAAACAGCGCTTGAAGTTGCCACGGCTCAGCTGAAAAAGGTTGAATGCTGAGTTTGTCGATTATACCTTGACCGTGGTTATTCGCTGGGCGTAGTAGTGCTTCAGCTAGCAGCTTTGCGAACATCTCGCGAGTTTCCTTTTCACTTTCGTTGCCAGCTTCCTTGTGGCCCCAGTCATAAGTCAATCGAAATCCAAGGAAAGCGACGTGGAGTCCTTGCTCTCGAACCAGCTGTAGCAAAGAGACCAGCTCACTCAATATCGGCCTTCCAAGAAACATCGAGATCCTTGTCGCATGCTCTTCACCGCCTGAGGCCGCTGCAACATTCATCACTTCAATCACGCGTGATGCTTTGAAAACCGAGATCGGGACGGCATCCAAATGCACCGACAGCGACTCCACGCGGAACACAAAGGTGCTCGCGCATTCGTCAAAACTTCGGGCCTTCTCTGAACTTGAGTCAACCTGTTGGACGCCGCGGTTCATACTCTCCAAAAGATCATGCACCTCCGCAAGCTCCTTGCTGAGGTAATCGTTGCATCTGTATGCGTCAAACTTCAACCGAAGTGCCAGCGGGATCTCCACTGCCCTCTCCACCCACGGCTGCCTCTTGAAGTCGTCCGACTGCATGTCAAAAATCCGCGCTTTAGCCTTCACGTACTCCTCGCTGGGAATATAGTACGGCGAGTCCGTCAGGAGCAGCCACTTCCAGTCTAGTAGAGCTCGGTAGTGAAACTCAAACTGGAAACGCGGTGACTTCAACGCTGGCGGATCCTTCTGGCCACGGAATAGATACGTATCGTCGCTGTCATCTTCTTCGTTATCGGCTAGAATGTCCTCGATGTCTTCGTCGTAAGGGAAAGTTTCGCGGTCTCCTTCCGTCGTTGCCTTCGTCGTCACGGCCGTCGTCGTCGTCGCTGTCTCCAGCCGAATAGAGGAAATTCTCCTCGCCCAACTTGCAGTTTTCAAGTAAAAGTTTCTGCCACGCCTTCTTGTCCACGTGCGCCACGAGCGTCAGCAGCTCCAGCGCCTCCCGCGCCCGTCGAAGCTCCTCGCCAGTCCCGCGTCCCCCCACACCTCGGCAGTAGATGTAGTCGCCAGAGACCGACAGGCAGCCGCGCAGAGCTTCGCACCAAGGCGAGAGGAAGTCGTAGTTGGGCTTAGGGGCGGCATTGCGGGGGCACGACAGCCGAGCGAACTTCCGCTGCGGCCCAGCAGCGTCCATCTTTGTTGAAGTGAAGCGAATCTCAAAGGGAAGTGAAAGGCGTTCTATTTTGTGTGGAGCACTAGAAAAAATGAGTTCAAATGAGTCATTACGATAAGAAATATAAGTAAACAAGAATATGAAGCTTGCGTAATTTTTTTTATGTTACGTAACGATGTGATGTCGATAACAGTTAATGTGAGTCTTGATGTGAGTCTGCATTTGGCTACCAAGTCTAAGAAATGTACAATTAAAGTTTTTTTTTTTTTCTCGCTCAAAATTTACTGCGACTGATAGTACAGAGCGCGTCGTCGTTCATCATAGTTGGTGTAGTGCTCTGGGACACTCCGCGTTGCTAGCAGATCGAGCGGTGACGGCCGCATGAGGCTGCTGGGCTGCCGGAATCCCTGACCCTGAACTCCCATTACTCCGACGGTAGTAGACGCTGGCAAGTGACTCAGCTGCTGGTTGTCTCCACATACCGCGGTTTGATTGTTCTCCTCGTGCTGCTCCATATCGGAAAGCGCCTCCGGACAGGACGAAAAGTCGAAGGCGTTGAAGCCGATGTACATTTCGGTGCCTGCCGCCTTGGGCCAGTTGCCGTCTTCGTAGCCGTAACGAGAGTGTGTCGTTTGCTCCTGCTTGCGCCGCCAATTGGCGGGAATCTTGCGGGTGCGTCCATTCTCGACTTCCAGACTTCCAGCGTTGCTCTTCTGCTGCTGTTGCTGTCCACGACAGAGTTGACGTTGACGCAGACGGAATTGCTCAATCGCAGCGGACGCGTTGCTGAACTGGGTGTTGCTTGGCGAGATGGAGGGCAGCGAGGACTGGTACATGCTGGTCAAAGTGTCCGAGTGGCTTCCAATTGGGGAATGGGAGACTGATTACAGTCTGCAACTCATTAGGTCGCCGAATCTTATCCCAAGATAACTTGCTGCCCCCATGTGGTCCGGTCGTAGCGCTGATTGGCGAGGTGGTCCGACACGTGAAGCGCCTTCCGCTAATCAGAGCCTCCGGCGGCTCAACGTCAACTTGAACTGCTTCGTCGCGTGCCCCGAGATACAGGTGCAGTACAATGTAACGAATGAAACACGCCGTGCCTGTTGAAGGCACCGCCGCCAATCCGATGGTTGCAGATTCGTTGTGACATAGGCTGCTGGTTATCCTGCGTGAACCATCAGGGCCAGCGCATTGGCTGCATCAAACTTCGGATTGTTCTCAGGGAAATGTGACGATGTACATGCATCTTTCGTAAAAACTAATACAACAAACGGATAAAAACTCATACATTTTGTTTATGAAAATCCTTGGATTTCTTTAGTGGATCCTAGAAACCATTGCTGCGCTTACATGTAATACTGCACTCGCCGTTGCGCTTCAAATGTAGAGTGGCTAACAGAAGCCGTCCACGTGAGCAGATCCAAAATTGGTAGCTGGTGTGGAGGCTCGCAAGTTTTTCGAGGCTCTGGAATTTCCCACTTACACATGCCAGTACTATTGAAATCTGTGAGTGCCTTCACTTCGAAAAGCTTCACATGCGCCTTCAGCTCGTACTTGGCATGAGTGTTATTCGTCGCTGGCCTAATCTTGCCGTGATCTCGTTGCTCGCCCTCCTCATCCACACCACTGTGCTGAGGAGACGTAGCGTGTCCACAAAACAAAGTCTCGTGACCCTGTTGATCCGAATCTCCCTCCATGAAGAAGGCTTCGGGGCACGTCGAGAAGTCGAAGGCGTTGTAGCCCATGTGCATCTCCGTGCCGGCGGGCTGGGGCCAGTTGCCGTCGTCGTGCGCTTTCGTCCGTTCCTGCTAGCGGCTCCAATTCGCTGAGATCTTGCGCCTGCGACCTTCGCGCTCGTCCAAACTGTCTGCTCTTGAGCTTCGTGTCGAGTCGTCTATGCGATAGATACGCCGTTGACGAGCGCGGAACCGCTCCACATTGGAGTCACAACGGGGCAGCTCGGGCGAAAGGAGGCGGATGATGGCGACCATGCGCTCGACGAAGGTGGTGACTGGTGACGTTTGTTCAGAGCGCGGTCAATTCGGGAATGAAGTGAGGGGCTGTCCTCCGTCGACCACGTCTGAGCTGGGTCTCATCCAGTGTCATACTTTCGACGCGCGTTGACGGGTGAAGGTGAATCTCGAACTCCGGCCACTTCCTGCACCAAATGTGAGGCACACGCTAGTCGCCAGCGATGCCGGTGGCAAACGTCCAACGTGGACGTCCGAGTGATGTGCATTGGTCGCAGGAAAGCTACAGCACTGGACCCACTACACCTTTTCAACTTCAAAATGGCAAATTGCTAGTTCAAAGTGACAAAACGTAAGTTCAAACTGTCACGAATAGAGACGAGACCGTCCCACAATCTTATACGAGCACGATTGGTTGATACAGTTCACTCTCAGCCAATAGATATTAGACATTCTGTATTTCTATATATCCCTATAGTACATACAGGCTTAAGTATCTGTTTACAAAGTATTGTCGTTTTGATTTTACATTTTGACGTATTGAATTTTCTTTTTGCCATTTTGAAGTTGAAAAGGTGTACATGAACACCAAAGGTGTTCAGCAGCGCGGATCACCCTTGGCATGAGTTACTGTAACTCGTGCTGTGACTTGGCTGTGGCTAGAGCTGCGATTGGCGTGACCAGCTTTCCGCCCGCCGTGACGAACGAGTGTGTAGACTATAGCAAATGTAGGATGAGTGCGCTGGTCGAGTTGCGTCATAAATCTGTTGTAAACCGCAAAAAATCGCCAGTAAAATCTATTGCGGTCCTATTCCTCATCCACAATGCAACTTTGTAGACAGGATTGGGATACTGCACGTATATGTTTGCTGTGGAAACTACACCTTTTCAACTTCAAAATGGCAAAAAGAAAATTCAATACGTCAAAATGTAAAATCAAAACGACAATACTTTGTAAACAGATACTTAAGCCTGTATGTACTATAGGGATATATAGAAATACAGAATGTCTAATATCTATTGGCTGAGAGTGAACTGTATCAACCAATCGTGCTCGTATAAGATTGTGGGACGGTCTCGTCTCTATTCGTGACAGTTTGAACTTACGTTTTGTCACTTTGAACTAGCAATTTGCCATTTTGAAGTTGAAAAGGTGTAGACTTATTAGCGTCAGCTACAGCTCGCAGGGCTTATTCGTTGTCACAAATGCCGTGGAAGCCGAGGTGTACGCCGCTCTCAATGTCACTCAGCGTCGACTGGAGCCCGATAAACCCCATGGCCACAGCCGACAGTCCAATCGTCGCCGCCAACGTGTACACCATGATCGACTCGCGCTTGTACTTCTTCACGAAGTACCCGACGCACTTCAGTCCACAAAATCCGCCAACGAAGCCGACAAACGCGAACCACGCCATGTAGTCGAACTGGAACTCGCCCGGGAACTGGCCGTTGATAGCGAACTGCAGTGTCGTCGACGAAGCCGTGAAGAGGATCATGAAACTCGCCGTCGCGGATTGAACCGCCGGTAAGACGCCGGCTTCGACCATGATGGGGCCCTTGACCATACCCCGCCGATACCCAGCAGACCAGCAGCGACTCCTGCAGTCGTACACACCGCTGGGAACACCAACGTACGTCGCTTAACCCAGTGCATGTCGCCCTCCACGAAGGAATAGCCGCTCACCACCTTCAAGCGGTTCGTCAGACGAAGACGGTAGCCGATGTACAGTGAAATCCCCACGGGGATCGTCAGTGGCATGAGCGTGAGCACCCAGTAGTCTGATGAGTTGCACGCCACACCGATGGCGCTGGGAGCGCCGTGGCCGCCACGGAGAATCGACTGCACCAAGATGATGAACCAGGAGGCCACCAGCGGCCAAATGTACTCGAACGGCAGCACTCTTCCCTCCCGACGCTCGATGGTGCCGCGTCGTTGGGCCTTCTGGTCGTCGTCTGATGGGAATGTACCAAAGCAACGATTGTCACCGACGAGCGGGTCCGAGCTGATGGCCTTGCGTACGATAAGCGGCGGTAGAGAACGGAAGTCCTCTTCGTCTTGCTCTCGAATCAGACGAGCTTTTCGGGATCGGTGGGTTTTGTCGAGCCGCCGCCGCGCAGCAACTTCGACGTCGAACCGCTAAAGCGAGGCAACCAATGATCAGTAAAAAAGACTTGGAAACCTGAAAATGCCACAAGCAAAACGTACCCGATAGATCGACCACGTCCGGCCTCGGCCACCGCCATTAGGACCGCCTGTAAGTGTAGATTTGACGAGCGCGTGCTGCAGCTTCGACTCTTTCTCTTGAATCTAAAGACAATGAGCGTTAAAATCTCCACGACGGAGTACTTTTAGTCCGCAATCCGCACCTTGTTGCCCTTCAGGACCGTCTTGTACGTGATAAACGACACTCGTCAGTCTGCGCCGTGGAGCTCAAGTCGCCTGGAGGACCAATCAGCGGGCAGCGTGGCGATAGAGCCAGCTGACCCAGTGGTCCGGCCAATCAGAGCGCGCCGGTGAGCATCGAGAGCGCTCTGATTGGCCACGACTGGACGACGACGACTCCCAGTGGAGCCAGTCGTTCCAGGCGGCCGGAGCTCCAGCGGACGGCGTGCACCAGGCCGGCGTGCATGCATGCCACGGCCGGGCAGCTCGGGGATGACACCCCGGACCAAGCTGGATGTCTGCGGTGGTGCGTGCGGCACCGTATTGCGGCGGTCAATGACCGTCAACCGGAAGGCGGGGCATGTGGGGGGTCCACGAGGGTCTACATGTAGTCCCTCGCGCCGTTTCCCATTACAAACCAGGCCACGGGTGACGCCGTGGACCCACCTGGCCGTCGACCATGTCTTGGTTGGTCCCCAAGGCGTGGCAGCTCACGGGTAACACTGTGGACCAGCTGGACGTCTGCGTTGCTGCGTGCGGCAGCGTGTTGCGGCGGTCATTGACCGTCAGCCGGAAGGCGGGGCCTGTGGGGGGGTCCACGGGGGTCTACATATAGTCCCCCGCGCCGTTTCCCATTACAAACCAGGCCACGGGTGACTCCGTGGTCCCACCTGGAAGTCGGTGCCTACTTGGCATGCGTGCGGCCCTGGCAGGTCACCAGGCCGTTGGGCGTGCTCTGCACAGCTCATCCTCAGCACCGCAGTGACGAGCGGGGTTTTGCTGTAAGTCAGAGTGGCCTGCGCCACTTGAAGCTGGCCTGCGACTCGATGGATAACCGTGGAGAGGCCCGTTCGAGGCGCGGCGGGGTGGAGAAATCGCAGTGGAGAGGCAGCTATTCGGAGCGCCTTGGGGAGACGACAGCGCTGCCGGAGCGCTTCAACATATACGGCAGCAAGGAACGCAGATCTGCTTGGACAAGTGCAGTGGAGAGGGCCTCGGCTCTCGAGGGGAAGGCGGCGCCGAAGGAGCGTAGGGACCGCGACGCTGTCCGCGGGGAAATTAGACATAAGTTGCATGGACCGTTTCAACTATGCGGCGGGCGGACGAGATGTGTAGGCTCGGAAGCGACGGTGGTATCTAGCTCGTTACTTTACGTACGTAGGTTAACGTGGCTTATACAGGCCTCAGCCTTTGAAACTACCGTATTTCGCATGTAGAAAGCTGCGCCGGCATATGAGATGCACTTTGATAACTACCAATCAGTGCGCGGCATTTACCATGGCACTAAATCGCATGTAGAGAGATGCAGTACTACAACCCTTTCAAAACTGATACAAATGCTCACCACTCACTTCATTGCACTTCGTAGCCAGCGCACTCGGGGGTTGGCGCCATTTTGTTTTTGCCGATGGCGCGCACCAAGCCACGGGCAGTCGGCAGGCCACGCCTCAATGGCAAAGGCCGCTACCAGACCAAGCACATCAAGAAGAGTG
>JAIKVE010000421.1:0-20785 GCA_024679115.1 Phytophthora pistaciae | reverse complement strand
TGTTCGGCTCCTGGTCCGTGAGCTGGGTGACCCCCATGAAGGTGGTGTGTCCCATGAACGACACCAGGTCCGAGAGCGGGATGGCTCCCGTTCACGGCCGTGGAGCCGACTTGGGTGAGTTGCTTGGATGCATGATGTTGGTTCGGAGACATCGGCGGCGTCGAATCGGTCGTGCGTTCCATAGTTAACGGGAGGGTTCCTGTCGAGGCGGTGGCTGGTTGATGCTTGCTAACGGTGATCGAAAGTACTAGAGAACCTTCATGCTTAAATGTTGTTCTATGAATCTATTTTTGTGCGCTCGTCCTCGAGCTATTGCAGACATCGCTTTCGCGAATTTGACGCGTTACCGATGGCATATGGTCGCACTTTTTGCGCTCCGATGGTCCGAGTTTCGATGCTCCGAAGATTTCCCCGGAGGAAACGTGACCTTCAGATGGCGTAGCTAAGAGGAAACCTGATCATCAGATGGCGTTGCTAAGGTCGTCTATCCAATTACTCGACCGATTTATGCAAAAAAACTGTGTATGACTGTTCATGACGGTGCACCTCGTACACCGTCTTCGTTTTAGACTGTGTACGTAAGCTCTGCCGTGTAAACTTGCTGTCAGTGGACTCAACGCGTCCAGGCCTCGCCATGGCTCTGCTCGATGTTCGCTATGCCGGCTGGTATTACCTCCGCACGTAACAGCTTTAGAAACGTCCGTATTCTGCGTGGGCTTGTGGACGGCGATCTCGGTGCCGCAGGATGCAGGCGAAGGTAACCACCATCAGGGCGCCGGCACACACGATAATGCTACCGATGCCGAGCCAAAGTGCGTACTTTTCGACGAGGTTGAGAAATTCCGTGCGGCATTCCGAGTACGGAGCTTCTCCACTGGAGCTGTTGGTGTTCCCCGACGCGAGGAAGGCTCCACACCAAATCAGGACGTCCTTGGTGGGCCCGCACTGTTCGTTCGTCCAGTCGATCAAAGACGAGAAGTTCTTGAACTTTCGTGCTTGGTCACAGCCGTCGCAGACGCTCGAAAGCGCGGAGTAGTCGCTCAGGTAATCGTCACACAGAGCGTTGACACCACCTGTCATGTTCTCGAAGAGCGACGAGATGGACGAGTCGAGGGTCGGCACAAACATGTTGAGAGCGTCCGAGACCGAGGCCTGGTTGCAGACGTACGCGCCCTGTGCATAGCAATACCCTTGGTCGAATTTTTCTTTGACGGACTCCTCAGTGCTGCTGGCTGGGTACGTCGTGTCCTCCCAGCTTTCAGCTCGATGTCTTAGCACGAACGCCGCCACAGCCACGACCACGAACAAGATGAAGGTAAGGAGCACCACCGTTGCGTACACGCACAGTCCGAAGCGCCAGCGACACAGTGCGGCGATGGAGCCCAACACGGCCAGACCGATGATCACTGCGCCGACGACGATGAGCGCAGTGATGATCTCATCAATCGGAGACCAGTAGCCCTGGATCACCTCCACCCAGCCGGCGTTGCGCAAGTAGATGGCGACGTAGAGCACCAGGGCCCCGCCCAGCGCAAGAACGCAGTTGATGCAGATCAGGATAATCTCGCTGATGCACTTTGCCATACAGGAACAGATCCCCATGTTGTCTGCTTCCTTGTTGTTGCTTGTTCAGGACGTGGGTAAAGTCGAAATGGCGGTGGTGCTAGCCATAGCCATCAATCAGTTCCATCGACAGCCATCAACGCCACCCAGCGTTTTGGAGGAAGCTGAACACATGCTGTAAATTCTTCACATAATTTTCTATCTTGACCTACTCATGGTACGCTTCGTAGACGTCGTACATGTCGTGGCGCCGCAAGTAGCACGACATGATGATCACCGCCACAGAGCCGACGACGACGATAACGCTCCCGATCGCCAGATACAGCGAGTAGTTGCTGACAAGGTCGAGGAACGCGTTGCGGCAGTGCGTGTACGGTGCCGTCCCCGTGGTGACGTTGGCCGCGCTCCCGTCGAGGAAGAACTCTCCGCACCACGCCAAGGTGCTGGAGACCCGGGGACATTCGTTGTTTGACCACTCAAGCACCGACGAGAAGTGCTGGAACTCGCGCGCTTTATCGCATCCGTTGCACACGTCCGTCAACTCTCCATACTCGCTCAAGTATTCGTCGCACAGCGTGTTGACGCCTCCTGTCATCTTCTCAAAGACCGCAGTGACCGTGGAGTTCAGATCGGGGGCGAACATGCTCAGCGCGTCCGAGACGGAGCCTTCGTTGCAGACGTACACGCCCTGGGCGTAGCAGTAGACCTGGTCGAAATCGGCCTTGACGTCGCTCTCGCTGCCGCTGGCCGGGTACGCGTCGTCCTCCCAGTTGGAGAACATGTTCCAGAGCAGGAAGGCGCAGACCCCCAAGAGGGCGAAGATCAGCAGCACCAGTAGCACGAAGACCGTGTAGTAGCAGAGTCCCGCTCGCCAGCGACACAGCGCCGCGATGGTGCCCAGCAGCGCCATGCCGATGACGACGCCGGCCACGACGATGAGCGTCGTGGCGAGACCGTTGATGGGCGACCAGTAGGCCTGGACGACCTCCACCCAGCCGGTGTGGCGCACAAACACGGCCACGTAGAGCACCAGGCCCCCGCCCAGCGCCAGGAAGACGTTGATAGTGATAAGCAGCAGCGCGCTGACGCATCGCGCGAACCAGTCCAGGCAGCCCATGGCCCGACGCCTTGACGTTCCGACGGGCGAATTCGGTGACCGTGGCCGTGGCGTCTACATTCGAGTCAGACAACGAAGACCTGTGGATTTTGATGGAGGTATTAGTTTTTACGAGGAGCAGGTCCGGCATAACGTGCGACTCGGTTGCCCACAAGTTGGCACTGCCAACGCAGTGTATCGGTGCTCGGCTGGGCCGATGGTGTCGGCTCGTTTCCTCGCTGACTCAATTGGCGCAGAAATGAGCAGGAGCGACGGCAATCTATCACCGCCGAGCGCATCTGGCATGCAGAGATGGCCGGGGCCACACGACGGTGGAAAAAGCGCCGCGATCGCATGGACGTCGGCGCAGTGCTGGCTCGCTCACAAACGTGGATAACCGGCCTGGATAATCTTGCAATAGAGCGAGGAAGCTCTACGCTGCAACAGCGCGACTGCTGCGTTGAGATCGGGCTCTTCTTGTCCTGTGGTGCAGATACTGTACCATGTACAAATTCTTTTCGTGGTTGAGCTTCTAGCGGTATGACTAGGCAAGCGTTGGTTTGATGGCCTTGGTCAATGATACACGTATCATTGATACCCTTGGCTGGTTGGTACTACCAACCAGCAGATTTTCTCACGCCCTGTGATTCGCTGAAATTTTCCCGAATACACCTCTGATTGGCTGAAACTTATACTTTAAGAAATTCATGATTATTTTTTGATTTTGCTGACCGAAAAGATACAGCTGCGGATACAGCTGGGATTAACGGACCAGACCGTACTGCGGGCGACTCTACATGGCGGCGATAAAATCATTTCCCTTTCGGCCAACTCACCACCCGCAGCCAAAACGAGCATCGATTGATACGGACGACCATGGTTCGCATGACGACCGCAGGCGTGCTCATGGTGCTGGTGAACATCGGCTTCCTGGTGGCGGGCGTCATGCTCATGCGCTTCAGCTCGTCCCTTGAGAGCAGTGGCTGGGCTGACGCGCTCACGGACACCGACTACGAGTCCGCCGCCAGCACGGCCACGACCATGCTGCGCTTCATGGGCATCGGCGCCATCACGCTGGCCGTGGTCGGCATCGTGGGCGCCATCGTGCAGAACCGCGTGCTGCTGCTGCTGTACTCGATCGTCATGATCATCGCCATGTCCGCCTTTGGTGTGCTCGCGGGCACGGCCTTCACGTTCAAGACCAAGATGAAGGACTGGGAGGCCGCCACCTTCCCCGCCGAAGACCAGGAGACCAAGCTGGCCGAGACATTCAACCAGGTGTACTGCTACGCCGAGGGCTACTACTACTGCAACAACGCCACGGCGCAGGAGGCCTACACGACCTTCTTCCCCAACGCCTCGACCACGCTGGTGGACCTGCTGCCCAACACTTCCGGCGTTGTGTCGGTCTGCAACGAGCTTCAAAGTTCGGCGATCTCGGTGGACGGACTGTCGACGGTGTGCGAAGCCTGCAACATGTCGACCACGTACGCCAAGTACGACAAGATCCTGACCTGGGCCAACGACAAGTGTCCGCGCAACGACGTGACCGGCACTTGGTGCGCCTCGTTCCTCTCGACGGGCACGGCTGGAGAGATCTACAACGGCTCGCCCTACGGCCACTGCCGCAACATTTTCCTGGACGTGGCCATCGACTGGAGCGGCACCGTCGCGACTGCTGGGCTGCTCGTGGCTATTGCCGCTGCTGCCATCGTGGCAATGGCGTGCTTCGCTCGTCGCTCGAAGAGCTATTCCAACGAAGAGAGGGAACGGCTGAACAAGGCTTAAGCAGAGCACAACTCGGCATTGTTCAAAGTAATGTACTAAAACGTGTTGCAGCGCTTCGTGTGTGAATGAATATGAAACTACAGTTTGCAATGTGCACTCTCGAGGCCATCTATCGTTTACAATGGCTACACTAAGCTTATATTGATCTCAGAGTTTCAATTTATTGCTTCTAACCTTAACGTAGTGGTGGTGTAGTGGAGGCCAAGATGTTCTCTTCGCCACCTTCACATCAAATTTCATCTTTTTGTCCCAAAAAGTGTTGTCGGGCCAATCTGAAATATTCGGGTACACCAACTGTACACCATCTTGTTGGCTGGCTGGCAAACACCGCTCCGGCCTTCCAGTTGCAGCATTTCAGTAGCCTCCAGCCGACAGGTTTCCGAGACTTCTAGCGATCGCGTCCACCATGGCGACCAGCGGCGAGTTCAAGCGCTTGGTGCTCAAGCAGTTCCCGTCCACGACCGAGGTGGAGACGGCCGAGAACACGTACTGGAAGAAGTTCCACGCGCCGCAGGAGCTGCAGCAGGTCGGACCCGTCACGCACATCGATGTCTCGCCCGTGGCGCCGCACCAAGTGGCCATCACGTCCTCCACGCGCATCCACCTCTACAGCACCACGACCAACGAGATCGTCAAGACGTTCAGCCGCTTCCGCGACGTCGTGTACTCGGGCACCTTCCGGTCGGACGGCAAGCTGCTGGTGGCCGGCGGAGAGGCGCCCTACGTGCAGGTGCTGGACATTAACACGCGTGCAATTCTGCGGTCGTTCAAGGGCCACTCGGCCGCCATCCGCAGCACGCGCTTCTCGGCTGACAACGTGCACGTGCTCTCGTGTTCCGATGACAAGACGTCTCGCTACTGGGACCTGCCCACGGGCAAGCCGCTCGCCTTGCTGGGAGAGCACAGTGACTACGTGCGCTCATCGGCGGCCAACCCGTCGTCGCACAATGTGTGGGCCACGGGCTCGTACGACCACACTGTCAAGCTCTGGGACCTGCGCGCGTCCGACCAGACTGTGTCCAAGAGCACCATGAGCCTGGACCACGGCGCCCCCGTGGAATCGTGTATGATTATGCCTGGTGGCAGTCTGCTGCTCTCGGCTGGCGGCAACTCGATCAAGGTGTGGGACATTCTCAGCGGCGGTCGCCTGCTGCACTCGTTCTCGAGCCACCAGAAGACCATCACGAGCCTCGGTCTCGATGGCAGTGGCACGCGTCTCATGTCGGGATCACTGGACGGCCACCTCAAGATTTACGACTTGAAGACGTACGAGCTGGCGCACGGATTCAAGTACAAGAGCGGCGTGCTGGCCTTCGGCATGTCCCCGTCGAACTCGCACCTTTTCGCAGGCACTGTGGACGGCACCCTTGCTGTTCGTCGGCGTACCGTCAAGAGGGCAGAGCAGACTGACGCCAGGAACCGCCAGGCAATCATCCGTGGTGGCAGCTACAAGTACTTCCTGCGTGGTAAGAACGCACAGCCGGCTCCCGCCGACTACACCGTGGCCACCACACGTCACAAGCGTATCCAGCCGTACGACCGCGCTCTGCGGAAGTTCGACTACAAGAAGGCGTTGAACGAGGCTTTGGACACACGCTCGCCGGTGGTTGTGGCTAGTATGCTGGAGGAGCTGCGTCTCCGTGTCGGACTCAAGCGTGCGCTGGGCGGACGCGACGAGGAGACGCTTGAGCCCCTCCTGGCTTTCCTCATCAAATACGTGACGGACCCCAAGTACGCCTCGCTCCTCATCCACGTGTGCACCATTGTGTGCGACCTGTACGCGCCCAAGCTGAGCCAGTCCATGCTTATCGACAGTTTGTTCGTGAAATTGCGTGAGAAGCTGAACGAGGAGCTGCGCGTGCAGAAGCAGGTGCTGGGCGTGGTGGGCATGATGGACTCGGTCATGGCCGCTCAGTCCAACGGCACCATCGGTGTGGATGCCAGCAGTTAGATTAGATGACAAATACGATGCTGACGGCTCCCCGGTTTATAGATTTCATTTGTGTGCTCTTTGATCGATTGTCGAGCAGAACTTCTTGGTGTTCGTGCAAAAGCTTTGTTTAGGTAGATCATATATCAAGCTCAAAATGTGGTTAATGGTGCAAAAGGGCAGCACGTCTACGCAGTGCGCCAACTCGATTCGAATCCATCGGTCCACCGTCTTTCGCTATTTGCTATCCGTTCCTACGGTCGCCAACGTCCACCTCCTTTAACAACAAATCTATCTAGAAAGGGTGTGGATGACCTTGAGCACGTCCTCGAACTCGATGTTCTCCTGGACCTTCTTGGCCTGCATCTGGTTGTCCTCGTTGGGGTTGACCTGGATCAGGTTGGCCGAAACAGTCCACTTCTCGGCTGCAGCGAACGAAGGAGGAGGCCATAGGCAACAACGGAATCAGTTAGGATACAGCTTCAACATCTCGGAATCAGACGCTGCCACGTACCAGCGACGATGTCGGACACCTCCTTGTCGGACACGTTGAGCTTGGCCTTGAAGACGTCCGGCGAGATGGCGCTGTGGCTGCGGCTGATGGCCGTCAGGATGTACGCACGCGCAGACTCCAGGTAGCCAGGCACCTTCTCGGCGAAGGCCGCGCTCTCCTTCCAGAAGTCCTCGAACAGGCACGACTGCAGCAGGAAGCCCGCGTGCAGCACGGCCGTCACGTTGGCGTCCTAATAGTCGCAACAAAAGCGAACGAGTAATGTTAATACAGAGCTAAAACCATTAATATATCCATGCCCAGCAAGTCTGTGGCTGGGAATGTGTCGCACCTCGCGGATGTTCTCCGGGATCATGGTGGAGGCGCCCGTGAAGAAGGTGGAGGGCAGGGCCATGACGCCCTTGACCAGCACCGTGGCGACGTTCTCGGCGTTGGCCGTGGCCGGGTACACCTGGTACAGCTTGAGCAGCGCCAGGTTGGCGTCGATATCCACGGTCTTGTTCTGCACCTGCTCGGCCAGGTACGTCTCCAGGACCTTCACGTTGGCCTGCTCGCAGAAGCCGCGGCCATTGTGCACGGCCTGCAGCTGCTGCTGCGTGGCCGAGGCGCCCTCGGCCGACACGAAGTCCACGATGGTCTGCTGCTGGAAGGCGGGCATGATTCCTAGCGCTGCTGTACTGTTGTGCGCTCCCTTCCGCTCAGTCGATTGGTTGGGAGGCATCGAATATGCGATTTCACAGTGCCGAATCGACATAGACGGGGTATTCGGTGTGGCAGAACGGCAACCCTAGCCCAGTCCGCAACTAAAGTTAACAGCAATTTGAGCCAATGACAGCGCTTTAAAGTTTAAATATAGGGCCGTCACATGGCTACACATGTTACAGGTTCAACCGGCTCGTTGCCACGCTGCGATCTCGAGCTGCGCGTTAGCGTCCGGTCGATGGATAGCGGCGATCGATCGGCGCTGCTTTGTCGTCCGCAACGCGCGTTCATGGGCAAGACCAAGCCGTCGATGCTGCGCTCGCCCGCGGTCTGCGTCCCGGAGCGCCAGCGATCCAACCAGGATGACGACGGCGACGGCGACAGCAACGATCGCTGCTTGGTCGGCAGCTGCAGCACCACCAAGAGAAAGACGATGCAGCATTCAGCTTCGTACCACGATCCTCGCCACGAAGCAGCACTCGCAATGTCAACGTCACCACGGGCCGCGCTCGGGCGCGCCAAGTCCGTCGTGGTGCTTCGACGCTGCGAGGACCTGAACGTGCGCACAGGCGGCTTCCAGAAGATCGAGGAGGCCGCGCATCGGCTGGATATTCGCCGCCAGCGCCCACAATCCACCGGGACCGCATCATTGCCTGCAATGCAGGCTGCAGCGCCAACGATCCCGTCGAGGCCAGCGACGAGCTCAGCTGCCGAAAGGCGGCCGCTCTCAGGAAAATAGCAACTAATTTGACTGGATTTCAGTATGCACACAAGTGTCACACAATTTTCCACGCTTTCCATTTCACCCCGTCGCCACCTCATCACTTGCGTGCACTCATACATATCGGCGGTACATTCCAATTGGCAGTGTACACTGTACTGTACGTACGATGGCGAGCAAGAGCGGAGACGTGACGGACGAGGACGACCTGGACGTGGATGTGGACGCCCAGGCGCGCCTGCAGGCCGTGACGCTGGGCATGAAGCGCCAGGCGGACGAGCTGCTGCTCGCCAACCAGCTCGACAAGGCGCTGACGCTGTACCGGGAGCTGCTCATGCACCTCACGCGCTCGCAGGTGGCGCTGCTGCAGCAGAAGGAGCTGGTGATCTCCTGCCACATGAACGCGCTGGCGGCGCTGAGCAAGGCCAAGCGCTGGAGCAGCGTCGTGTCCGAGGCCGCGGAGACCTTCGCCGTGCTTGGGGAGCTCAAGGAGGCCCAGGGGGCGGCGGATTTGCCGCACGATGACCAGCAGAGGGAGAACCAGGTGCTCGCGCGCGCGTTCTACTTCCGAGGCTTCGCCTACATGAAGCTGGGCTCGTTTCAGCCTGCGCAACAGGATTTCCGACGTGCTATTGAGCTGAACCCGGAGGACGAAACCATTCAGAGCGACTACAAGGAGCTGCAGACGGCGCTGCTGGCCGAGCAAAAGGTCAAGCAGTTCCTTGCCACGTCCATGAAGTTCTTTCAAGCGGGCAACTACAAGGCGGCGGTCGAAGCGTGTGTCAGCGCGTTGAGGGAGAGTCAACAGCTCCAGAAGACGGAGCTCACGGGTCTGATACATGGGAACCTCGCGGCCATCTACGTGAAGGTGAAGGACGATGCCAATGCTATTGAACACTACAAGCGCACCATGCTGCTGACTCGCTGTGGTGGTAACCCGACGGCGGCGCAGAACGAGCGGATGTTTGACATCCTGGACAGTCTTGCTGGCTGCTACTCGCGCAAACGGGACTACAGCTCGGCGTTATCAGTGATTGAAGACCAGGTCAAGTTGTTCCCGCTTTGCCCTGACCGTAAAGACCGCGAGGCTATGATGTTTCTGAATGCTGGACGCATTTGCTATACTTTGGGGAGGTGCCCTCAAGCTGAAGAGCGCCTGGAGAAGGGATACAGCGCAGCGCGAAAGGTGTCAAGCCAATTAGACGTCGCGCTGAATTGCGCGTACTGGTTGAGCAAGGCCTACTTGAAAAACAACAAGGCAGAAAAGGCAATGGAGACGCTGGATGTGACGATCCCTTTGGCCGAGGAGGACGCGGGCGTAGCTTCTACCGGAGAGCTACTCGAGAAGCTGATGCTGGCAAGACTCGATCTGCTGGACCCCGAATTGAACAGCTCGGCGACTGAAGACTCTACCTTCAAGGAGTCTCTGCGGGAAACTCAGCTCTGGCAGACGTTCGAGTACTTTGAGGGTAAGCGGCAAATTTGTGGCCATGTACGAGCTGCAGAAGTGCTTGTTTCTTTCTTGCAAGCCAAGGGGGGCCTTGAAAGCGACGAAGGCCATTCGGAGCTTATGCGTGCGCTAACGCTGGTTGATTGCGTTAGTATTGGGAAACTCTCGACGTCAGAAGCCACGAGTATTACGAAGCTTGCTCTGTTCAAGGTGGATTTATTGGTGAATTCCAACTCTACCAGTCAACATGAAGCGAGGGCTTTGCTGGTGAAGCTTTTACGGGATCTGGAACTACCTGGTGGTGCTGATCCGTGCTGTCGACAGCAACTGCGCGCAAAGATCTTGTACAGACTCGTGGATCTCTTTGAGGGAGGAAACGAGGAAGAGCTTGATGATGATGATCGCAAGATTCTTGAGAATGCGGTTGATGTGCTTCGTGATGACAAGATCGCGAAGGAACCTCCCTCAAAGGCAAAACTAGCGGTGTTACTCCCAATGGTGGGGCGCTGGAGAGCTGGTCGAGGAGATATTGTGGGGGCTGAAGAAGTTCTTGCTGAGAGTGTGGAGCTTTTGCGCGGTACTGAAGACCCGAACAACGATCGTTTGTGCGAAGCGCTGATTGGACTTTGCGTGGTGCAGATCAGACTGGGGATGGTAGAGGAGGCTACAAAGGTCATGGCGGAGATCGAGTCGTTCCCGATGGCTCAGAACTCAAATGAGTTGAAGGTCATTAAAGACCGGCTAAATGCTGCTGCCGCGGAGGCCCTGAAGAAGAAACAAAAGGAGCATGAACGCTCGGAGAAGTCTCCGCTGTTCGAGAAGCAACAGTACACTGACGGCGAAGGCAGCTTCCTCTGTGGGATCGGCCGAGTATGGTGGGGGCGGTGGTGTGGGCCGCTGATTGCCTGCGTGGCGGCAGTCGTGATGGCTTTGATGTTTGCTTGAGCTGACCTCGTATCGTGGTCAGAGAGACATATGCGAGAAATATGAATTGTAGGATAAGACAAGTGCGGTCGTGGAGACTGTAGGGTAGTGTTCAAACTCTTTTTGCTGCTTATGCATTAGTCTCCGTCGTTGTTCTTTGCGTCAGCATCGTGCGGTTTAGCCTCGTTGGTGTCAGGTTGATCCTCGTCTTCTGAGCTATCCTCCTCCTCGTCATCGTCGCCATCATCTTCTGAGCTATCCTCCTCGTCATCATCGTCCTCCTCGTCACCCGAGCTACCCTCCTCAGCCTCCGCAGCAGCTTCTGCGATAACGACACAAATAAGCCCTCAGACCAACTAGTGCAGACATCCAACGGCGTCTTCACTCACCCATTGCGTCGTGCTGCTTCATGGCGTCCAGCAGATCCTGCACGAGGCGGTTGTTGGGCTCCGTCTCCAGAACTGCAACACACAGCAAGTCAGCACAACCTTTCTACCTACCCTCGACCCAAGGCTAGCGTAGAGTATTCCTCTCACTCTCTCGTGCTGCACGCTCCGCCTCGACACTATCTCGCTCTTGGACGCACTTGAGGAACGTCGTGAGCAGACTCACGGGCGCCTTGCCGGGTGCCCACGCGCCGTCCACCTGCTCGTCCCAGACCTTGTCCACACACTCCGGTCCCCGCGTGGCGTCGGCGCCTCCGTCCTTGGCCTCGAGCGCCGGCGGCATCTTCAACAACTGCCTGCAACTCGCGTCGTTTCGCGGACACCGCGCAGTAATAAAGGCGGACCGTACCACTTGATTGTTGTATTCACCGCACAGTACCCGTTTCTTACCCGAATACTGCGCCTTGTCGAATTTGCGCCAATCCGCTTTCGCACTTCACTTCCACACTCTTGAGGTATGGCGGCGAACGGCGTGAAGCGCGAGGACGCGGCGAGTATCAAGGCGGAGGAGGCCGTGGACGACGCGCAGGTGAAGCTCGAGACGGACGAGAACAAGGACAGCGTCAAGGCAGAGGCGGATGGCGTCTCGGACGTGAAGACGGAGGCGGCTGCAGCCTCCGAGGGCGAGCTCAAGGAGGCCCAAGTGAAACAGGAGAACGGCCGCGTCAAGGCGGAAGACGCGCCCAACGGCGTCAAAATCGAGGAGAAGATCAAGAAGCAGGAGCTAGAGGAGGTCACAGCGCCGGCTGAGGCCGCTGGGGACGTCAAGCAGGCCGTCAAGCGCCACGTGAAGAAGGACGAGGCCCCCAGACAGCAGCAACAGGAGCAGGAGGACCGCTCCCACATCCGCCGCAAGGGCGTGCAGTGTGACGCCGCTCTGTGGGACTCTATTGACTGGGTGGTGGCTGCTGGAGCTGAGGTGGATGCCGGTCAAAGGCTCGGCACGGCGGGCAGGTTGGAGCTGGGCAACCAGCGACCCATGCAGTCGCCATGCAAGGGACGACTGTATATTCTCACTAAGGAACAGTCGGACGAGATTATGGGAGACACGAAGGATGCTGCGGTGAGGACGGTGGCCTTTGTGGAGTACTGTATTCATCCGGTACGTAATGGACGCACTTGCTTGATGTGTCTGGCGGTGGTGGATGACGACGAGGAGAACGAAGACATGGAGAGTGTGAATGTTGTATCGCACGGACAGGTGATTCGACTGAATGTCGAGGAAGCGAGTACGTGGATAATGCTGAAGTGGATAATGGGAGGCTTGGGTAAGGCTTGGGCTGACGTTGCTGTGTGTTGTTGCTGGTACTAGAAAAGTTCGACTCGGACAACATCCGTCGTCAGCTTGGAGCGAAGAAATTGTCGCTGGTCCTCGATTTGGACCACACCTTGCTGCACGCAGTGCGTGTTGACGACGTTGTAGGCGAGATCCCCAAGTCAGGTATGAGTGGCGTTTGAGTTTGGCACCGGGCTTATCAGACTGTTTGACGATGTTGCTTTTGACGGATGCAGACGACATCTACTTCTTCTTCATTCCGGGTCTCGCTCAGCAACACGTGGTGAAGCTGCGACCAGGACTGACTGACTTCTTAACCGAGCTTTCGGCTTTGTATGACCTCTTCATCTACACGCACGGCACACGGCTGTACGCAGAGCAGATTGTCAAGATCATCGACCCGGATGAATCGTACTTCAAAAACCGAATTGTGGCCCGTACTGATACACCAGACATGCTGCACAAGTCGCTCAAGCTTCTTTTCCCGTCGTGTGACGACTCGATGATCCTTGTTCTCGACGACCGGATCGACGTATGGAAGGAAAACGAAGGGAACGTGTTCCTGATCGAGCCGTATCACTACTTCAAGTGCACGTCCGAGATTAACAACGCATCTGGCCGCGGCGTGGCAGGTCTGGACGATTCAGATTCTGAAACCAACGAAGACAGGCATCTTGCGCAGTCGACAACCGTTCTGAAGGTACGCGTTGCTCATCGTAGACAAAGACATTCATGACTGCTGTGGATTTCTTACGTTATCCGTATTTTGTATCGTCTAGCATGTTCATGAAACTTTCTACGCGGGCCACGAAACTGGTATGAGAGGTACAACTGCCGAGGAGCAGATGGCTGGCAACGGCCGCGATGTAAAGGCAATCTTGAGCGAGGTAAGTTGCTGAAATAAGCTACACTATGAAAACGATGTTTGTTTCTAACAGCGTGATGTTATGTAGCAAAAACGAGCGATTCTGCATGGATGCAGCCTCGTTTTCAGCGGAGTATTCCCCATTGTCGGTCCTCAGAGCCACGAGTCTCATTATTTGTGGCGTCTGGCGGTAGATTTGGGGGCCAAGCCTAGCATGACGCTAAACAACTTCCCGCTTACACACCTTGTGATCCACCCAGAACGATTAGGAACTCAGAAGCACGTTCAGGTGAGCAAGCTGCAGCAGCTCTTATGCTTTGAATGGTTGGTGTTGATGTTGAACTTTATGCGGTGTGTTGATGTCAGGCGAAGAAGATACCCGGCGTGCTCATCGTGACCCCTGATTGGATTATCAAGTGTGCTCGGTCGTGGTCTCGAGTTTCCGAGCAAGATTTCCTTGCCGATCAATGGAAAGCTAAGCTCAAGAAGCCAGAACCTGAAAAGCAACTGGGTGCGAATGGTGCTAGCGTATCCTCTGAAACAGGTGCAGCTTCTGAGTCTAAGGCTCCACCAGCCGACGCCAAAGCTGACGCCGATGGCAGCAATCCGACGCCAGCATCTGTCCCTGCTTCTGAAGGAAAGCCGGTGGCCAGCATTTTAGTGAAGAGGGGACCCGGGGACGCGAAACCGGGTAAGCAAGTCACGTTTGCACAGGTAATTGACGACTCGGGCAACCCTCCTAGTGAAGATGGCGCTGTGCACAAGTCGAAAATGGTGAGGAGGTCACGAGTCGTTCGCAGACCGTCTGGCGGTAGTCGTCCTCGTACTATTGCTGCCGCAACTGTTGCGACGGGTGTTGTGGCGACAGGAGGGACATTTGATTTCCTATCGAAGATCAAAGCAACGAAGCGCGAGCCGCCTCGTGCCAGTGTCAAGGCGAAGAAGGTCGAAGAGGCTAAGAAGACACCGGCACGTTCAGCTTCCCCACCCAAGGTACTATCCTGCCTTTATTTGTTGGTAGGAACATCTCCGTGGCTAATGATTTGACCCGCTTGTGTATGATCGGTAGGACGTGGACGACGCCTTCTTGCGACTCATTGAAGCGGAGGAACGCGAAAGCAAGGAAGAGGAGAAGAGGAAGCAGTCTTCAACCGACATCAAGGACCAGCTTTTCTCCCGTCGAACCAAGAACGACAGCGCTAAACGAGCTCACGAGGCGGATGGTGCTACCGCAGAGTCAGGGGAAAAGCGACTGCGGGTCTCTCCTTCAGAGCAGCAAACCGATGGCGCTGAAGTTGCCGAGGAGGAGGAGGAAGAGGTGCGTTTTGCTTCGAGCTTCTGCCATCACTCCCGATGTAACTTTCATGCTTGTATTTTATTCTGGAGCAGCTGGATGACCTCGAAGCCGATATCCTCGGGGATCTATGAAGACAGCACGGAACTGCAGTCTCTGCCCTACGATCCCAAGTTTGCGGTACGATGCTACCCCCGAACATGCCTGCCCAGCCTAGCTCGTCGCTAACGTGTTGCGCACGAGATGATAATCCAGTAAGTAGTGCTCTTCACACCACCATGGAGCGCACTCTTCATCGTCGCTCCAGGGTAAGCAACCACACGCTCACTTGACGACAACGTGAACGAACACTCATAACGTAGTATGCGCTTGATTACTAGAAAAAAACGTTGACGACTTGATCAGTAAGTAGATAGGTACGTAGCTCTCCCCATTGAGCTACGTACAGCAGCGTTTACCCCTCCGACGCCAGCTGCCGAACGCCTTGCAGCAACGTGTCGTAGCGGGCGTTGGCCTCTTCCAGCTGCACATCTTTGCTCGCGATGATGGCGCTGAGCTCGCTGATGCACTGCTGGAGCGCCTCCACCTGCTTCTGCAGCTTTTCCTGCTCTGCGAGCTGCTCGTCCCCCTCGGCGACGGCCGCGTCGAGTCCTGTAACCTTCTGCTTGAGCGTCTTGATCTGCCTCACCCCGTCCGCTATGAGCTTGTCCTTGTGAGCCACCAGCGCCTCCAGCTCCTCCACTTGGTCGTCCTGCGGCTCCGGCTCAGCTGGGGCCTCGTCCAGCTCGCTGATGAGGCGCTTAGTGGGGAGGAAGGACTCGAGTCCCTGCTTGGAGAGCTGCCGCTTGACCGCTTTCCCCTCGCGCCGAAGCGTGTCGTACGTCACGCCGGCGAACGTCGGACTCTCGGTCAACTTGCGCCAGGCGATCTGACTGCCAGTATCCATCGCGTCGCAGATGATCTCACTCAGCGCCTCTCGCTGCGCCAGAGTCAGCGCCTGGATGTCCCCCGACACTTTCAAGCGCTTCCCCGCCATTATCTTGCTTGGCTTGGAGGAAACTTGCACTTCAACTCGATAATCAAAAAAGGAATTTGAACCCAAACCCAGATAACTTTTGTACAACACCTTACCCTATATATTTTTACTTTGTTAGTCAAAAAGTAATGGCGTCTCGACCTCTGCTGGCTGTGGAGTTGGTGTTCCGCGACAAGGCTGCGTTTGCTGGGCTACCGCATGCAGTTGCCTCGGTTAATGAATTTTTGGATTCTTCGGTGGAGTTGACGCTGGCGGCGGCGTGCAAGTTCGGCTCAAGGAAGCTGCTGGATCGGATCTGGGATAGCTGCAGCGAGACTCGAGATGATAGCACCGGTGGTTGATCCATACGCAACTACCTTCGTACGGACCCCCACTACTTGCAATTCCAGTTCCGGCAGTCATTGCTGGAAATTTTGAAGACCGGGGACAAGTACGGAGAATTGATAAGGTGGCTATTCGAGCACTGCACGGATTGCGACGTGCCTGGAAAAGTGGTGGAGAAAGCAGCCGAGCTCGGCAAGCTGAGCACGTTGAAGTTCTTCCGTGATGCAGCCGCCGGGCGAGCGTATTTAGAGGCTGGTGGGAGGCACCGAGTGCATTGGGGAGGAAAAGATGCGGAGAAAGCTGCTCGCAACGGCCACAGCAACATCGTGTGGTGGCTGCTAAATCACGCTCCTGCACAGCGCGATATGGGGAAGATCATGTCCGAGGCTGTAAGTAGTGGCGATGTTCCATTGATGGAGTGGTTGATGCGGAACGGGTATAGCCCTCTTCTTCACGACAGACCAAGAATTGGCGACGCCGCTTTGACCGGTAGTATGGCGGTGGTTGAGTGGATGTACGACCACGGATTCACTGGCGATGGAGAGGGGGCGTTGATAGATGCTGTGTCGACTAATAATCTGGAGATGATATCCTGGCTTCTCGACGGCAGGATTGGCTTAGACGCATATGGCGCTTTCAGCTCTGCAATTACGAACCACTGCCTCGACAGTGCCAAATATCTGGACCAACGATATGATCTCATGGAATTCGGTCGCTGTTTTGAGGAGGAAATGCTGACTGCTGCTGGCAGTGATGAACTGAAGGCAGTGCAGTGGCTGGTTGACGAATTCGCTGATGACCCAGATATCGATTTGTTTGATCATGTACATGCGCTGAATGAGGATGAGCCGAGCACGGTGCTCGACGCAGCCGCGCAAAATGGGGACCTAGCCATTGTGCAGTATTTGCATGAGCTTGACCTGAACATGAAAGCCATGAAGCATAAGCGGAGAAAATCTGGGGAGGCACGCCGGAGGGGAGGCACATAGAGAGGTCGGGGTGTGACGTGCACTGCTGCCGCCATGGATTTCGCAGCTGAAGGTGGACGTCTTGAAATTGTGCAGTGGCTGCACCACAATCGGTCAGAAGGCTGTACCACGGATGCCATGGATTCTGCGGCACGAAGGGGACACATCGAGTTGGTGAAGTGGCTTCACGAAAATCGGAAAGAAGGATGCACGGTAGCAGCAATGGACGATGCTGCTGGCAATGGGCATTTAGGCGTGCTAAGGTGGTTGCACGAGCATCGCAGCGAAGGGTGCACGACGAAGGCTATGGACGCTGCAGCGGAGAACGGCCATTTACACGTTGTGAAGTGGCTGAGCAAAGAACGCAGCGAAGGATGTACGACGAATGCAATGGATACAGCTGCGGCAAATGGACACCTGGAGGTAGTGAAATGGCTACACTACAATCGAAGTGAAGGTTGTACTGCGAAGGCAATTGATGGTGCTGCAGGAGGGGGCTTTCTGAAGGTTGTTCGATGGCTTCATAGTAATCAGAGTGAGGGTTGGACGAGTGCTGCTCTCACCCGTGCAGCAAAGAACGCGGAATATGAAGTACTTCTGTTTTTGCATTCGGAGCAAACTGAGGAGTACAGCTACAGCTCGGTGGGCTACGATCAGCGAAGCTACAACGGAGCCTTTGAGGTTCTACCTGAAATTCGTGCTTGGGCATTTGAATATTCAGCACCTTTATATAATTGAAGAAATAGTCTAAGAGAAACCATAACGTATCCAAGGTTAACCAAGACAACTTTCAATATTACGCATTTACCACTGTTTTGATACACATAGTCTTGAGGTCGCAGTCGAGATGTCTACGGAGACGCGTTGTAAAACTCGGAATACCATTCCCACGTCTTCTTCAGACCCTGCTCCAGCGGAGTCGTCGGCTTGTACCCCAGCAGACGCTCCGCCTTCGAGATGTCCGCGCTCGTGCGGGGAACGTCACCCGGCTGGTCAGGCTAGCAGACGCTCCGCCTTCGAGATGTCCGCGCTCGTGCGGGGAACGTCACCCGGCTGGTCAGGCAAAATGTTGATCTTCGCCTTCTTGCCCACCAGACCCTCGATGATCTGGATGAAGTCTGTCAGCAGCACCGGCGTGCCACGGCCCAGGTTGAACACCTCGCAGCCTACGCCACGGTCAAGACTCAGCACCACGCCCTGCACAATGTCGTCGATGAACGTGTAGTCGCGCGACGACGAGCCGTCGCCGTACTGGTCGATGGCCACATCGCGGGCAGTGCGGTCCATGAACTTGAACGGCGCCATGTCCGGACGACCGCGAGGACCGTACACCGTGAAGAAGCGCAGACCGATCGTGTCCATGCCGTACAGGTGGTGGTACGTGTGCGCCAGCAGCTCGCAGCTCTTCTTGGTCGCCGCGTACGGACTCACGGGGAAGTCCACGATGTCCTCCTCGCTGAAGCTCTCCTTCAGACTGCCGCCGTACACCGAGCTGCTGCTCGCGTACACGAACTTCTTGATGCCGAACTCGCGGCACGCATCCAGCAGCACCATCGTCGCCACCACGTTCGCGTGGATGTACAACAGCGGGTTGTCGATGCTGGGACGCACGCCGGCGCGCGCAGCCAGGTGCACCATGGCGGTGGGCGACGTCTCCTTCAGCACGCGGCGCACCAGCTCTGCGTCGCACAGGTCGCCGATGACCACCGTCACGCGCTCGCCGTAGTTCTTGGTGAGCCAGTCGAGGTTGCTCTGCTTGAGCTTGACGTCATAGTAGTCGTTCATCTCGTCAACAATGACCACGTCGTCGCCGCGGGCGAGCAGCGCCTTGGCCGTGTGGAAGCCGATGAAACCAGCGGCGCCGGTCACCAAGACGCGATGCGAGCAGCGCCTTGGCCGTGTGGAAGCCGATGAAACCAGCGGCGCCGGTCACCAAGACGCGAGGGCGGGCACCCGCGTTCACGGAAGAAGAGGTGACGTCGGCCAGCACGTCGGACACTTCGTACGGGGTGGGAGCCATAGTTGCTGAGTGTGTATGAGTGTCTGGAGCTGCTTGAGCTGTAGCTGGCTAATTGAGGACTGAACTGCTGCTTGGAGGAGCTGATGCTTTGGTCTCTCTCGAGAAGCTGTTTACGTAGGTATTTCGATCTTACGAACGAGCATCCGTTCCGCAGAGGTGCTGCGTACCGCACGCCATTAACTTGGAAGGGGGCTCACCATCGGTGAACAGCTCCGAGCTTCCAGCAAGGGGTGCGGCTTTTTGACTTCCTGGCACCATGTGCTGTGCTGATGATCTCCACGAACGCGTGCCATGCAGGACTGGTTCTTGACGCCGACTCGGATCCATGTCCTGCCTGTCCGCCTGCTGCTTTTACAGCCATCCCGCAGGAACTGCCAGCTGCTGATTATGGACTTGGTGCTTCAGAAAGGGGAAATCTTCGGAGCATCGAAACTCGGAGCATCGGAGCGCAAAAAGTGCGACCATATGCCATCGGTAACGCGTCAAATTCGCGAAAGCGATGTAGGCTAATGTGACAAAGTGTGACACTATTTTGTTTCAAATTGCAAAATAACGGGAAGAGCTGAGCACCCTCCAACATGAAGTCTCCGCCCCGAAGAAGCACGCATTCGTGGACGTCAGTCGCGGAGGAGATCTACGTCGGGGAGATCACCGCAGTGGGGACTACCGTGCTGGGGTAGAGCTACGCCATGGAGGGCGCGGTAACGGGAACGACGTCTGCTCCGTTGAGGACGATGTGCTCAAGGTCAACGCCGCCGACTCCGCCATACCCCCCTGCCTGCTGAGTCATCCAGGCAACACGCTGTTGGACCTCTTGGAGAACGAGCGCAAGATGCACAAGCACCTGCTCAAGCAGTACATCAAGAACTCGGTCACGGGTCCACGACTGCATGGCCGGCACGATCATGGCGCAGACGCTGGTGGACGCCATCGAGTGAATCCTCAATGCTGTCCGCGACCCCCTCGTCGGTGTTAAGCAGGTGGCCACCTTCTTCAAGGAGTGCGGCACCAACATCAAGGCGCTGTGGGGTCTCAAGAAGGAGGACCCCAAGAAGGCGGCCGAGAACATGGGCGGCGGTCTGCTGCTCCACATTACCCACCAACCGTCCGAGTTCGCCTCTGGAACTGTGCTGATGATTGGTGGCGGATTCGCAGTGATCGGTGGCCTCATGGCTGGCGTTGAGGCCGTGTTCGATACCATGAGCAACGTCATCTCGAACATCCTCCTCCCGGTTTTGATGTTCATCCACGCCATCGACGACCCGATCTACATCGTCACACCTCTCGTCATGTCCATCGTCAACACGCCGGATGAGCTGGCCAACGGCGGCAACTGGACCAGGGACAGCACGGTGGTGACGGTGGACCAGATCCAGGCCCTGGACAAGTGCCAGGTCCCGCCCGAGTTCCGCCCGGTCTTCTCGTCTCGCGACCTGTGCCTGAGCTCGCCTGAGCAGGTGCGCCAGCTCATCTGCGGCACGTTCAAGTGCACGACCAAGATGAGCTCGCTGGTGGGCATCGCCGCCTACAAGCACTTCCACGACTTCGTGTGCTGCTACCTCGAGAACCAGGAGTTCGAGTTGAACGCCCCCAAGACGGACGCTACGGCCTTAGAGTCGGAGCTCGTGTCCACGCCCGTCAAGATGACCAACTACTCGCAGCCGCTCGCCCACTACACCGCCGCGAACCTCAGGAAGTCTTCCAGAACCACCGCTGACAGCACAGACGGAACGACGAGTCTCAGCAGCGAATCCAAGACGGGCGTCCAGACGACTGTCGGCAAGTTAGGCGTCCAGACGACGGGCAGCAAGGCTGGAACGCATTGTCAACTACAACAACATCCGCGACGTTGGTATCCACGCCCGTCAAGC
>JAIKVE010000420.1:0-20803 GCA_024679115.1 Phytophthora pistaciae | reverse complement strand
CACGCTGGCCGAGGTGCTGCACGAGATCGGGGACGCCGAGGCGTACGCGCGCGTGGCGGCGCATATCCGGGAGCACGATCCGCTGTGCGCCTCGGTGCGGCTGATTGACGGGCCGGATACCGAGAGAAAGGGGACGAAGAGGGACGTCAAGCTGTTGCGGCGCGCGCGCAAGCGGCTGGACCATTTGCATGACATTACAGAGGGTCAGACGAAGAGGAGGAAGGTGCTGGAGCAGCAGAGGACGGAGGAGCTGAAGCACAAGATGCAGAGCAGGACGTACGAGCTGCAGCAGCCGTCCTGGAGCGCGCTGGGGAAGGTGCTGCTGGAAGCCTTCGAGGACGGCAACAGGGACGACGGCGTGGATGTGCTGCGCGCGGCGGTGCAGATTCAGGTCAGCTATGAGCAGGTGAAGATGGAGAGCGTGGAGGAGCAGAAAGAGGAGGAGAAGGAGGAGAAGCGCGGTGACGCTGGTGCTAAGGAGGAGGCAGCTAGTGCGGAGAAGCAAGATGAGGGTGACCACCCACCGCCAGCCAAGCGCGCGAAGCACAAGGATGTGGCTAAAGTGTCTGCAGCATTGGAGACGTCGCTGTCGACCGGCGTCTCGGACAACGACACGCAGGACAGCGGCATTCAACTGAGTGATTTATTGGAATTTCAACCACGCAGACGAAAGTCGCGCCGTAACGAGGAACGCCTGCGGGAAGAGCACGCGGCTGCAGTCAAGAAAGCGCGTGAGAAGGATTTGGCGTACAGGTTAGGAGCTTTCCTTCCGGATGCCCTTGGAGAGGAGGAGCGGGAGTCGTCGCCGGAGTCCGTCTCCATCGAGTGGCTGCCGCCGCTGAATATTGAGCTGGTTGACGCGAAATTCCGGGTTTCGAACGCGAGCAATGAGACTGTCGCTCAGGTGCCGTCGTTTGCCTTCCCGTCGTCTACAGAAGACTCTGCGACTGCTATGGAGTCACAATCCTCTCAAAAATCGTCGAGGGACCGAACATCATCAAGTGAAGCATTTTCGCGGACTGAAGTTGTCTCCGGGACGCGGGTTTCAGCATTTGTCAGTGATAGCGGACACGCGCCACCTCGTGGCGTAATGGACTGGGTGCGGCACTACCTGAACCAATGCGGCCGATGGGCTCACTTGAAACTTGGCAATGATGATGAAAACATTCACACGGTTTGCACGTGGTTGGAAAAAGTGCTAAGTGGTGAGCTGGATGTTGCGAGAACGCCAAGGGGGACAACAACGCCGTCTGGTATCATTAATGTTGCCGATCACTCGCTCGTCCAAGGCAGTCGCTTCGAGGGAATTGGACTAACACTTGGAGCTCAGCTATTTCTCCTGGAGCTTCACTTCGATATGCTGCTGCAGCAGCCTGTTCGTGGAAAAAGGCGGCGAAAGATGAAAAGGGCCGTGGAAAGTCAGCTAGCTCGGGCTCAAAAGCTTCTGTTTGAATTCGGCTGGCTCGAAGACTCGGAGGAGACGGCAGACAGCCCCAGTGGGAGTGACTTCCTACGTCTGCTTTGGCTAATCGCGCGGATGTACGAATGTTGCGGGAATCCTCAGATGGCACAGCAGTATTTCAGCAAGTGCAGGGACAAGCTTCTTGAACTGAGTGACGGGGATGACAGTAATGGTGATGTTGGTGGAGCGGACAATCTTCGAGTGGAGCTGCCGAATCAGAAAGCTGACAACGAAATCTCGCTAGAAATCTTGGACGAGAAGATCTCTGGTCTGCGCTTTTCGGATGTGTGCTCAGAAGCCCAGCGCCTGTTTGAAGCTGGAGATCACGATCAGGTTGTATCTGTATTGTTAGGCCACTTTTTCCCGGCTAATCAAGCGCCCCGTATGATGGACTTCCTAAACGAATTCGAAGTTGACGAAGATGATCCAGCAACCCGCGGTGAGAGCAACAAAAAGCGTTTTGAGATGGTGCTCGACTCACTGCGTCAGAGCTCGAAGTATTCGGATGGCGACACGGTATTGTTCTTGTTGACGACACTTTATTACGTGATTGATTTTCTCGACGGGCTCACGATCACGAACGAGCCTAGCACTATCGATGACTCGCCGGATGAAGCGTGCACGAACGCCCTCGCTGCGTTGGACTTCTTGCTGAAACAACTCACGCAAAACCAGTGTGAACGGATAGCTACCAGTGACCATTGGCTGCTGCTGCGTGCATTATCCGTAAGGTGCCTGAAGCCGACAATATTGTTACGCTTTGATTCTCCCAGAGACGTGCTGTCAATGCTACGAGCTGCACTAGAAATCAATGGGTCCTCTGGTGGCGGTGATGACAAGCTCCAAATGATAGGTGTGGATGCTATGGCTCGACTGCTGTACACTATTCGGTCGCTATCCAGTGAAGACTTCCGGAATCTTTTCACTTTGGTGCCTCATCCAGTAAAACGAAAGCAGCCACGCCGTGACCGCATCCGAGTGGTGCTCGTGGAGCTTCTTCGCTTCGTGAACCGAGCTTTCCAGGGCAACGAAAAGCTTGCGCCTTTGCTTTCCCTCCCGAAGATATCTGCATTGATGACATTATGCTGCACCCTAATGAAGGAGGAGGAAGAGACTGTGGCACGCAGCGATGGCAAGACCCCGAGACAACTCTTTGGCAACGGTGCCATTTTGTTCGTGTTGTTGTTCGAGAGTTTCCGTCGCCCGGACCTGCCTGCCTCGCTGCCTCAATTAGTTGACTTGATTCATCTCTTGCACGAACGACTCGGCCAGCACGGCATCTGTGGCTTGACGTATTTCTCCGAATCGCGGTCTTCAGCAGAGTCTGGTAAGACTTCGTGCTTCCTCGAGTCGTGTACGTTGCTACTGAGCAAGTTTGTGAAGCAAACCGCGAGCGTTCGGGACGAAGGAAAATCTATCAAGAAATCCGATGACAGCAGTGCTGAAGAGGACAACGAGGAAGTCGATGAGGACGAGGAAGAAGCGGAGTATCGGTTCCAGAAGGAAGTCTGCCAGTGCTACCGTTGTCTATACGATGTGCAAATTTTGCCGGGTACTGATGATCATAAAACGGGAGCTACGTTCGCTTCTCTCCAAAATGCCGAACAAAGTGTCAAGCACGAGGACGCACTGCGGCTCACGCGCTTCGCCGTGCCGATTCTCCTCGCAACAAAGCCTAAGAACAATGGCCAGAAGAAAGAGCGGCTCAAGCTGCTCTATGCTGTACGTGACGCTCTCTCCGACTCTGATTTCGCTGCTCTATCTGCGCACCCAGCGTCCGTGTCACCGCCATTGGAGGCGTACCTAGCGCCAAGGGGTCTACTCCAGGAAGAAGTCGCACCTCCATTCCCACTTGGCCCTGGTACCGCAACGAGTTCTGCGGATGAAGCCTGTTTGGGCCACTTGTGGTACTTGATGGGGGCAAACTTCATCCTTGGACGTGTGAAGCGACGAGGAAACCTTGGCGAGCTTATGGAGATGGAGCAGCATGTGAGAGAGCGCGTGGAGTTCTTGATGAAAGACGTGCTGTACTATCATCCGGACCGAATTGACTCGTGGATTCGTTTGGGAAAGACAATGAAGCAGCTGTACCACGCGGCTACCGATGCATTCGCGGCTGTGCTCGGACGCAAGCTCAGGATCCAAGCATTGCGATGGTATACCGCAAAAATCTTCGTCGAGAGCTCGTACCAGCAACAGGGTGAAGGTTCCGGTATGCTGTCGTTCCAGAAGGTTGTTTTGAACTGGAGCTTGTTCAAGAAAATGAAGGAGTGGCAAGGCAAAGACACTGATGGGCACAAGGCGGTTGGCAAGGCGTCGAACTCCAAGGATTCGAAGGAGGAGTCAAAGGAGACTTCCGACCAAAGTCAACCTGCTCCGAGCATCCCCATCGAAGAGTTCGCAACGACGTACATCGCGCAAGTGATCGAGTTCGCTCGACGATGCTTCGCCATGGCTGCGCGGCTGGCTGAGGAGGCCTCTAACGCTCACAAGTTAAAGCTGAAAGAGAGGCGTGGCAGTGCTGACGAAGGGGCAGAGGGCGAAGGAGATGATGATTTTGACGAGCAGCTGGATGAACTACAGAACAAGCTGATCGAGTGCAACGAAGAGAGCGGTTTGCTGCTCTTCAACGTTCTGCAGGAGTTCTCTTTGATGAAGGAGCTGAACGCTGCACTATTCCCTCTTACGGTTTACTCGCGATTACTGGAGAAAGCACTGGTGTACTTCAAGAAGGGGCTGGCGATTTGTGAGGCGAATGAAGACGCACACGAAGACCACTTCCGCCTGCTCTACATGATCGGCAAAACACTAAAGAAACGAAGATGGTGCGAGCTTCGACAAGACTCATCGGATCCTGAGGCGCTTGTAACTGCAGCAGAAATGGCGGCTTGCTTCGCCAAGGCCGAAGCAGCTCGCGATGAAGGCGACAGAGAGCACGCTCTCGTTCACGCGTTTTATTCTCTGCAAGCTTTGCGGATAGATCTCACTATCAGCGAGTCGCCGTCGGTGGCTGCTCTGCGGCTAGTCTGCGACCACTTCTACGAAGAGGAAGACGGAGGGGAGGAGGAGGAGGATGAAGAAGAAGAAGAGCAAGAGGACAACGACAACGACGACGAAAGTGTTGATTCTTCTTCGACCAAGGATGCAGACGAGAAGAACATCAGCCAGGAAACCGTCACTTCAACTGCCTCCGAAGACTCGAAGAAGAATGCGAACTCGAAGACTACAAGTGACTCCAAGAGCGCGAGTTCAACCAAAAAGGACGAAATTCTCGCTCTTCTATCCGACGCCGAGAGCGATGATGACAACCGAGAGCTGAACATCACTCTGGCACGGGGTTGGCTGGCGCTGAATATCATCGAAGCGCTCGAGTCGATTCCTGACGAAGATCGATACTTCCACCCGTCTCGGTACGTGCTAGCGCGTCTGGTCTACTGGCTATCAACCTTCTACTCAGCTCTGGAGCAGAGCGGGTACAAGGATGACGGTGTTATCGCGCTGCTCGACGCTGTACTGGCTCATCGGAACGAGACCAAGGTCGAAGGTCCTTGTGACGCGGCTGCGCGGGCGCTAAAGGAGATGTCTCCGATCTTTGACAAGCGACGTCCTCAGATTGTGGCGATCTGGTTCTCCGAGTACATCCCGTCGGCAAAGAAGTTCGAGGAGCTCAACCAGCGCCAGATGAAGTACGACTATTACCGTCTCAAATACTGGCGGTTCTACATTGCTCTACTTCAGGAGAACGAGGCCTACGGGAGGCTGAAGGAGGTGGGCTCCTGGGTGCTCGCCTGCAAGGAAGACCACGACGTGATTGACATCATGCTCGGCGTTGTGCTTCATGCGCGTGGCAAAGTGCTCCGGAGTCGGCTCCAAGAGTTTTTGGACACAATGGAGGGCGTCTCCACTGGTAGAACAGGCGTCGACACGATGGACATGATGACCCAGAGCCAGCTACCAGGAGAGGACCGGCCAGTCGACGCGCTTCTCAAGCAGCTGGCCAAGACGTACACGTACTACCTGGAAGTCTCGAATGCTCAGCAGCGTCTCTCTCAGATCATGGACGACAGCAGTTTGTTACTGGAGAACGCGGAGCTCCCGATGGTGGCTGTATTCTTCGTCGGAGCCATCACGTACCCCCCGGAAATGCCGCTGCTGGCGAAGGATACCTTGATCTTGGACCGGGAATTCAACGCCAACATTGCGGTCATTAAGAACGCGCTGCGGCGAGACGAACTGCCTCCTCGAATCTATGACGCCCAGGGACGAGAGGCGTGGAAGGCGTACTTGGACGCTACGCGTTCGTTCTGCGAGGAGAAGTGGCCCGAGCGATCTGGGAAAGGCAAGCCAACCAAGAAACACACGCGACCCAAGGCAGTCGCTGCTACTCCTACACCTGCAAGCAGTCAGTCTGACGCTAGTCAGCCAACAGCGAATGCATCGAGTTGATATGTAAAACGGTATAATATGTATGCATCAATTGGGAGCTCTATGCAAGCAAGTGGTCGGTCATCCTCTTGCTGCGTCTGGAAGGTTTCTAGGAAGAGTGCAGTCCACGGTCCAGCAGTACGCAGTGGATGTCCTGCTCGACGCGTCGAATGTGGTCCTGGATAGCATCCGGGTCCGTGTCACCCGCGTGGCTCGGGAACCCCTGTAAACAGCAGCAGTCAGTCAAATGCACCGGAGACGAATGGAAGCTCTCGTCTGTCACCTGGAGGGATCTAGCGAATCGGCGGTAGAACTCGCGTGTGTTGGGTTCCAGCTGACGGCTCTCGCGCAGAATGCGGCGGTACAGGCTGCGCGAGTTGCGCTGAGCTTGAGCGAGTGTAAGCGGCATGGCTGAGTGTCTGGAGATCGAGTCAAAGCGGAAGTGAGCGGTTGCAAGGCAAAGGCAACTTTTTGATGCAATAGACACGCAGTACCCCAAGCACCACTTCGTCACACGTCGCAGACGCATGTGATTGGCTAAATTACATGCACTTCAACTTTGACATTGCAACACGTCGCAGATCGATGTCATTGGTTGAAACCCTGTCGTCACTTTGGCGCCAGATTCAAACTCGAAGTTGCGGGACGAGTTAGCGATGGGCGTGACGGGGCTGCTGCCGGTGCTCAAGAGCGTCACGGACCAGGTGCACGTGTCCAAGTACGCGGGCAAGACCGTGGGGGTGGACGCCTCCGGGTGGCTCTACAAGGGCGCGTACAGCTGCCCCGTGGACCTCGTGCTGGGGCGACCGACCGACGCGTGCGCAACGAATTAACCTCCGTTTTAGTAACCAAATCCTTGAATTAATGCTAAAAACTGCAACTGCACCTGTAACAGGTACCTGAACTTCAGTATCCAGCAGATCAAACTGCTGCAAGAGCACAACATCACACCTATTTTAGTGTTCGACGGAGCCCCACTGCCTGCTAAAGCCCGGGAGAACGCTGCTCGTGGCAGGTGGGGGAGATGAAGCAGTAGCTAAATTTTAGCTGCAGGAGACTAAAGCTTAGATGGTATTTTGGTGCTGTAGGTCCCGCGCGGAGTGGAAGCTCAAGGCCGAGAAGCTGCTGAAGGAGAAGGAGGAGGATCGAGATGGCCGCGCCGTCTTCTCGGCCTGCACCAGGGCAGTGTCAGTGACCAATGAGATGGTCATGAAGCTCATCGCGGTGCTCAGGCGGATGAACATCACGTTCTACGTCGCGCCGTACGAGGCGGACGCTCAGCTGGCCTTCCTGTCGAGACAGAAGATCGCGGACGTGGTCATTTCGGACGACTCGGACTGCATTCCGTACGGAGTCAAAACGGTGCTCTTCAAGTTGAGTCCGGACGGATGGGGCAGCGAGCTCAAAAGGAGGAGTCTGGGTGCAAATGAAGAGCTGTCGTTCGTTGGGTGGACAGAGGAAATGGTGCGTTGGCTTTGGCGTTTGAAATCGGATGGGTTTACTACCTGATAGTGATCACTCATTCTTATGGATGTTTCGTCTGAGCAGTTTATTCAGCTCTGCATTCTCGCTGGTTGCGACTACTGCCCGTCCGTCAGCGGCGTCGGCATTATCACCGCGTACAAGCTCGTAAGCCAGTTCAAGACCCCAGTTGAGGTACGAAAAGCTGCTTTGATGAAAACCTGCAAGCCAATTCGCTGACCTGGTAATTGTGTAGGTCTTGGAAGCACTAGAGAAGCAGAAGGGGTCAGCACTCCCTGACAACTTCGCGGAGCATTACTACTCTGCCATCCTCACATACCGTCACCAGCTTGTATTTGACCCTCGCGACGCGGTATGTGCTGAGTGTTCAATGTTTATTGTGGATGCATAATGTATAGCATTTATTGTTTTTCTAATGTTAGTTCTGCATGTACACAATCTATTAGAAGCTGAAAATGCTGAGTCCTCTCGACGTCTCGAAGGACATTCTTCCGCGTGTAGACAAGGGCCTCCACTTCTTGGGCAACGTAGAGCTCCGTGACGACGTCGTAGCGTCCATCGCTTCGGGTCAGATTCATCCAGTCACACACGAAAGCTACGCGTGGAAGGATACCGCCGCCGCCGTACTGCTGGAAGAAGAACGCCAGGCAGCCTCAAAGCCAAGGCCAAAGTCGAGCAGAACTCGATCGTCGACGTCCTCAGAGAGTAGCGGTATGGTGATCCCTCCTCAACGGTATGCGGACGAGTCGTCGCAAGAGGACCCCATCGCCAGCTCGATTAGACCACAAGCTTCGACGTCGCGTGTCCGGTACGAAAAGCCTCGACCTTCGTCTCGCTCGTCCTGGACGCACCTCGACAGCGTCTTGGGCTCGTCCGACCACATCGTCAACTTCCGGAGCCCGAAGGTGAGCGAGAACTTCAAGCCGTTGGCGGCGTTGCACGAGCCTCCCGCATCGATCGGCAGCTCAAGCATCAACGCGCGCGATCTCAAGGACTTCGAGAGTCGCCCAGTGCGCAGCCATGTCCAGCGCGTGCGAAACCCCGCCCATCGGAGACGCGACGGGAAAGGCAGCGGCTTCGAAGGCGAAGTGCTGTGCAAGGTCGACTCCTCCAGCCTAGCTCACCACAACACTGCAGCTGGCAGTAGTGACGTCGATCGTCTCACAGATGAAGAGAACGCTCCACCGCCGCAAGCGAAGCGTCCTCGACTGTTTGGGTGTCCGTCGTCGCCGCCTTCATCCCCATCGTCGCGGGTGTCCGAGGCCAGCAGCCAGAAGCTGCTCATCCGCCCGACACCTTTCGGCTGCGGCCAGCGACATCCTCCCAGCCCGACTTCCAGCAGTGGCGGCGGCTTGAAGTGGACCCTGCCACCTCGCCACTCACAGCAGCAGCAGCGTCGTAGCATTCAGCTGGCGCCAGCCAAGAGCTACACGTTCGCCATGTCAGCCGAGGAGAAATGGGACCGCATCCTAGGCGACGAACTGGACGATATCAACAGCAGCCAAGTAGGAGGAGAGCAGGAGGCTTGTGGCAGCCCCAGCGAGGACACATCCAGTAGCAGTCACCGTCCGCCCAAGAAGAAGAACGCCAGCTCCTTAGCTAGCTAGACTCATCCAGACCAGACCAGAGACCCAAACGCCAAAACAATGGAGAGAGAGAGAGACGAACCGAGTCCATTCCTATCAGCTCAAAACCTGCTCATCTCGCAGAGTCCTTCCGTGGCTGGCCGTGCCTCGTCGTCTTTGCCGCTGCCTCGCGCCGCTTGCAGGGCGAAGAGCCGTCTTCTCCTCACCGCGTCCTCGTCTGCACTTCTGCTGAACGTCGTCGTCGACGATGTCGCTGCTGGGATTCCTCCTACCCGTCCAGCGCCCAGCACCGCCACAGGCACCGGCACGAACTGGTTGTTCCTCCTGTTGTCGACTGGAATGGGCACAGGCGCCACCAACGCGGCGCAGGTCGGGGCCTCTCTCGTCACGAAGCTCGTCTCTTCCATGGACTCTTCGAGCGCGCGCATCCAGAGCGAACCCCCTCCGTCGCCTCCGTCCACGCCCCCGCGACGCCCGAAGCGGCCGCGCTGGTAGTCGCGCAGAGGGGGCATCTTCTCGAGGAAGCGCAGGTTAGCGGAGACCATGGCACGCTTCCGGCGCGGCTGCGGGTCGTCGTGCTGCTGGTTGTCGGCTAACGGAGAGACGTTGGGCTGGCGGAAGTACAGCAGCTGCATGTTCTCGTCTCCACTCGCGAACTTGGCGGCGGTGGGGGACGTCTGCGGACGCGCGCGCTTGGAGGTGCGGGGTCGGAGCGCCATGTCGGACAAGGGATTGAGGGGAGGGGTGGGTTGGTGCTGAGCTTTGAAGCTTTGGGGCTTTGGGCTCCGGTTTGGGTTTGGCGTCGCTTTGGTCGGTCGTTTCGCACGCAAAGAGACGCAGGCGCCTGTGTGCGACTTGATTTCAGGTCGAGACACTCCGTCGCTGTGCTGCGGTGCGGGGCTTTTTATTGAGTGCGTTGGGCTCTGCTCGCAAGGTTCGGGGCCCCGCCATATGAGCCAAGTCGAGGTCTGGATTGTTTCTGCGTCGTCTCCTGCCCGATTTGACGGCGCGCTGAGCGTGTCAACAACAGCGGACGGCGCTGGCTGGCAGAGGCTGACTCCACCAAGAAGAGAGCGAGAGACTTCGGCTCGGTGGAGCTGCGGAGGCTGGATATGGTGCTATTAGGGGAAGCGGCGGTTGCTGGCCATTGCGACGCTGCCGACACCTTCGCACGTGCGAGGTGAGCGCCTCTGGAGCGTCCCAGTCAATGCATGAGCTGCTGCGCCTTGGGGCTGTGCGATGCCCTTGCCCTTCTCCACCAGCTCGGGATTCACCTGTCCGACTCCTCTGCCCAGCTGGGGGTCGTCCGATTGAGTGATCTGCCGCCGAGCCTCCCGATCGGTCGGCGCCGGCGGCGAACGCTCGCGGGCGATGAAGACGAGATGGCTGGCGAAGGAGCGGCGCCGACCTGGAACGCCAAGGTTTCACGGAGATAATGGAGTTTCGTAGGCAAATGTTAAACGGTGAATGGGCTTTTGTGGTGTGTGCGGTGCTGCAGTACAGCAACTGTACAGGTGTGCAAACTGCACTGCGGAAATCCAAGGTGTACAGCTGAGAATCGCAAGGTCAGAGAGGATAGTTCAAGTGGAGATACCATCCTCGCGGACCTTGGTATGTGTTGCGGGCACAAACTCGCCGTAGCTCTAGTCTTGTCACCCAGTCGATGGAAGGGAGATGCTGAGAACACTGCACTTATCGGAAGAGTACTGGGCAGTTTGCTTTGGCTTTGAGTGTCGCCGGAGCTCACACCGACAACTTGAAATACAACACCAGTGTTGGTAAGGCAAAGTGCCAATTTAGTGGCCCCGGGGGAGTACCGGCACAAAAGTGGCGATAACTCCGGAAGGAATGATCGGATTGACATGTTCCTGGCACCATCGTAAGGAGGAGACGCCAGCGGATTTTTGTGTTTTTTTGTGGCATCAACAAGCCACGTACTCGACTTCTAGCTAACCGGCAACGCGTAGCATCGATTTTGCGGCGGTGCCAGTTTAGTGGCCTTATTACACTTGACTTTAGTATGAAGGGCTACCAGACAACGCAGCTTCAAATCACTTTAGGGTTAGGCGGATGCAATCCTTTCAAACGTCATGTTCAGCGCATCTCGTGATAAAGTCTAGTTTATTAAATAATATAGGCACCACTTGGATGGTTGACACGGCGACCTCGTACTCGTGAGCGCCGGCGATGCGGGGCAAACAGCAACCGGAGGCGATTCATACTGTAGCAGACCAGCGCGGTCGCTAGAAGGAGCACGATGGACGTCTTCGCTATGCTCACGCCGACCAGCCGTGTGTATCTTCGGCACCACAACAGGTACAGTAGCCTTGGCGTGTCGGCGGCGAAGAGTTCAACGAGTGCTCAACGGTGGCTGCGATGCTGCCAGCCGCAGTCTGTGTGTCAATCAATGACGTGCCAGAGGCTCGATAGAGCTAGATGTAGATGTTAGTTTGTTGTGTGGTTATCATACGTAGCTAGGTGACGGCTGAAACAACACTTGTGTTGTATTGTATGCATACTAAACTGCACATGTAAGGACTCGAGGACTTGCCCTACCTGTAATATGAACGTGTTGCAGCACGAATACTGAACCGGGTTTCCGCCTGCGCACAACCAGCTCCCCAGTAGCAATACAATACGGCTCGTTATGCGCTATCCGATGCACAACACCCTCTTACGATGCCGCGCGGTTCCAGAAGCAGCGCGGTCTTCGGGCTGCGTCATTCGTGGTTTCTGTGCGCTTTTACGCTGTATGTCGAGACCTTCAAGACGCTGCCATCTCGCCCCCGTCATCTCGTCCCCATGGTGCAGCCACACCCTCGTTGGCTTCCGCGACTTCCGTGGAAGGGGAGGTGGTGACTTGGAACTGAGGAGGACGGAACCAGCGCCGATATCAAGTCCTTCAGGTTTTCGCTCAAAAGCAGCTGGTTTCTTTTTGCCAAATGAAAGCGCGTATTTAATGGCTACATTTTTTCTATTGGACAAAAGGAGCGGAGCTACTAAATTGGCTCAAGCTACTAAATTGGCACTTTGCCTTAAGCTTCTCGTCCACTCGAGCTGAAGAAATACATGAAAAGCTGTAGGTAAACTTTGCGGCTAATAACCAAGACTCCTGTAATTGATTGGATTCTAATACTGTACGAGTTTCGTGCGTTTATCAAACGATCTTGGTCTTGAATACCGAGCTCTTCGCGTCAGTGGTACGTGATCTCTTCATTCGTCGAGCTTACCATCAACGCGATCAAGTTGTATGAGCCTTCACACCGTCACTTTTACTTTCCACTTTTCGCACACAAGCAGTACCATAAGACCGAACTATCGACGACCAACTTCTTGGTACCGATGAGTCTTTTCGTTTCAACACGACCAACCAGATTCGCAGCGATGGAGAAACTGCGTAGTCCTCAAAGAGTTCTCGAATTCGTACCGGGTTCGTATCTTCTAGTATTCAGTGATGTTTTTCCAATTTCGTAGCTGCTGAATGTCACGGCGCTTTCCCTCGGCTAGGCGTTATCTTCTGCTCTCGATAACTTGAGTTCGCAAGCTTGCGGCTGTCATGCAGCGCGTCCTCCGCGGAGCAGGCAAGCAGAAACCGGCGTCCATTGCCAATGTCGTGGACTACTACAGAGGGGGCATCTCGCTGGCGGCGATCCTCGCGTTCGCTCTGGGCCAGGGGGTCGAAGGGCTTTGGTTCGGATTGAGCTTTGGCATTGTTGCCACCCTGGCAGCAATGACGTTCATAATGCTGGAAATGGGGCCAACTGGCGACTAGAATATTTAGTGCTCTTGTCTACTGTAGAACGCTTTCTGCTCCAGGTACTTCGTTTCGAGGAATTAGTAGACGAACGCTTCAAGTGTTTTGGTGAGTCGCAATTCAGAATCAGGGGAACTGCATACGAATGAATGAGCGCGTTTGGCTAATGCTGAAGCCCATGCTCCAAGCTGATCACATTGTAATAACTTACAAATACAATATCTTCTGAAGCTAAATCGCTCTTGTGCTGCAGCCTGCAATTGTTTTCAAATACACGTATGTACTAGTAGTTCCTTTTTGCGCGATACAACACCGCCCAACACAATTTCCAACAACAAGTCGAAGTCGAAGCTCGTCGCTGAAAATACTAATACTAATAGTAGTAGTAGTAGTAGTAGTAGTAGTAGTAGTAGTGGTACCACTGTAGTACTTTGAGTACTAACAAAGAAAAACTTCAACATTGTATACATTTTCCTGTTTCGCTTGTTTGTTTGTTTGTTACTGTAGCAACGCGGTGCATTTGCGTTTTCACGACGTACAAAAGGCATTTTCCACTGCCTATTCTAAAGCTCCTTCTCTAAATTGCTACTTACTCTTCTACGCCTCCAGAGGAGTGAGAGGCGTGACTTCAATGTCCAGCGGGCCCTTAACCGGGATCGTGAGGGAAAACTCATACGTGAGCTTCCACGGGTCCTCAACGGTCTTGATGTCGTACTTGCTGTACAGCGTGGCCAGCGTCAGCTTCATCTGCATCATAGCAAACTTCTGACCCATGCACGCGTGCTGGCCCGAGCCGAACGGGCTGAACACGAACGGAGACAACACGCGCAGCTTGCCCGTCTTGGGGTCGATCATGCGCTCGGGCTTGAACTCGCTCGCGTCCTCACCCCAGTTGTCGGTGTTGCGCGCATTGCAGTAAGACGAGACCATGATGGTCTGGCCCTTGGCGACAAAAGTGCCGTCCACCAACGTGGTGTCCCTCATGGCCTCGCGCGCGATGAAACCCGTTGACGGGATCAAGCGAATGTTCTCCTTCATCACCGCCTCCAGGTACACAAGCTCACGGAGCTGCTCCTGCGTGGGGACCTTGATCTCACCCGTGAGAAGCCCAGGCAGTTTCTCCTTCATTTCGTCACGGATCTTCTTCAAAATCTCCGGGAAGCGGTTCATGTGGACGGTGAACCAGCACATGCTGTGCGCCGTCGAGTCTCGGCCGGCAAACATCATGGTCATCACCATATCTCTCATAATGGTGGCGTCGTCGTCCTCGATGTGTATGTCCTGGTTCTCGCGGAGCGTGCTCTCCATGAAGAGCGTGATGAGGTCTCTGGCCACCATCTTCTCGCCCTTGGCCGCCAGCTCCGCCTTCTTCTTCATGGACTGCACGATGACCTCGTCGATGAAGTTGTGCAGGATCGTGGTGTTATCGCGGAAGACCTTCTCCCAGCCGATGTTGAAGTATCTCTTGATCTCCCAGAGCCACAACGGTGACTGAACGCGGACGGCGTACGCGACAGCAGCCTGGTCGAAGGCCTCCTGGAATTCGTGGTCGTCGTCACGGTGGGGGCCGTCTTTCAGCGTGTCCAGCTCCAGGCCGAAGCCGATCTTGGCGATGACGTCCATGGTGAAGTGGAGCAGCTCCTGCTTGGCGCTGAACGACTGGCCACGCTTGTGGTAGATGTCCAGCACATCCAGGAACACCTCGAGCTTCTCACGCACGGTGGCCTCCATGACGTCCTTCATCATCTGCATGGAGAAGAGGTGGCTCGACGTCTTGCGGTGGTAATACCACGGGTCGCCGTCCGCGATGATCATGCCGTTGCCGAAGAAGTCTTCGCTCATGTACTGGCCCACGGGTCCGCGCAGGAACACGTCGTTTTGTGTCGAAAGAGCGTCCTCAATGGTGTCGGGCGACGTCAGCACGATGGTCACGGGGCGACCGGGGATCGAGTACATCCACGGGCGGTGGTCGAACTCGATGGACTGCTCGTTGAGCCAGTCGTGGAAGCGCGCGACGTTGCCGCCAGCGTCGAACAGACTCTTGAGAATGGGGAGCGTGGTCTTGGGCATCGGAGGGAGACGCACACCTTCGGGCTTCTTGCTCTTCTTGGTGCTGTGAAGGAGGAGTGACAGCCCCAAGCTCACGGCCACAGCGGCCGCAGCGGTGACGGCAACGTCATTCCTGTCGCCGAAGAGTTCGGAGACGGACTTCATGTCAAGCTACTGGGCGATTCCGGTGGGCGGTAATGTAAGGTGCGATCGGTGGTTGAAAAGCTCGAATGAGACTTGGACCGGATCGTATTGCGGCGCGCCACGGACGCCACGTAGGTGATCCCGAGCATGAAGAAAAGGGCCACTACCAATCTCAAATGCAGCCATTCCCTCCCGCCGCCGGTCTACCGATCGTCGTTTTCACGCCGTCTACATGTACTTCGCGCCGACGGTTGCTTTCGAGTCGAGCATGGCGGCACTACATTAAGTGCCATGCACATGTACAGTGCGCTGTACAATTGGTATCTTTGGGAGGTATTTCACATAGATTAAACTAATTAATTAAACACTTTTATCCAATAATAACTGCAATTATATTTTTTGGCAATCATTTTAATAAATGATTGCCAAAAAGTATCAGTTTTGTGCCTATTTTACTTACTGACAATATATTTTATTGTCAGTATGCATGCTTCAATCAAAATATAAATGAAATATAACGTTTCCCTATATTTGAAGCTACTATTTTTTCAAATGTATTACTAAAATAATACATTTTAAACATGTACATTTGCAATAATTGAAAATCTATGCAATAATTGGAAATCTATATATATGCCAGTTGTATAATATACAAGTATTTTTCGCGACGCATAACAATTGACAAATGCTCACCAGACTGTTGGCTTTGCCTTCTAGAGTGAGAGGTAGGCGAGCAGTGGTAGAGCTTTCCGAGTTAAAACGACGGAGGGTTGGCTGGAAGCTGCACACCTGGGCCAAATCGGCGTACTGCTCGACAACTGCGCTAGTGTTGTCATCCCGCTTCACAGTTTGGACAACAAGTTACACAATGACGTTAGAGAAATTGTCGTTCCTGAACGAATGGTGCGGAGCGATGAAGACCCTGTTTTCTTCTACATGTACCGGGGAGCTCGGCGACAGTGTGGCGGTGGGGGCCGGACTACCACCCAGCTCTCCAGTTCACCATCGTCCCCCCGAGAGACGGTGAGTCAACTGCAACTGAACGGGGAGAGCAGCTTCAGAAACTCCGTGAGGGGCTCGCTCTATTCGCTGCAGTGGCGTGGATTGATGTCGAGGGGCTGATGTCGCTCTTAAAATTAAAGGATGTATGCAGCGTTGACGAAGAGATACAGTACGGCGGCACCAATTTATGATGGCGGAGATGCCTGTATTTGTTGAGATCGAAGCCACCCGAAAGCTGTGCAACGACCCAAGCGACGACTTCTCGTGGGCTAATGATGATCTCGTAGCTCTTTGCTGTCAATTAGATGAACACAACACCAGCAACGCGTTCCGGGAGGCATGGGCGCAAATTGAAACGACATTTACTCAGTCGCAGCCGCTGAGGGGTCTGGCAGTTCCTGTTCGAATCATTATCGGTAAACCGGAGTATGTGAACGAGTCAGGAATTGCATCTCAGCGCGTGTGGGACGTCATAAGCAACGCTTTGTGTCCCGATCAAGTCCGGTGGGGATGGTTTTCGTCAAGGTTGGGCCGCCATACCACGTTAACAAGAAGGTATCGGTCTTCGTTCTACTCCACCTGCGTCGTCAATTCCGTCAACGCAAAGAACGCGTTGACGTTCAACCGTACCAGTGGTGCCTTCATGAAATTGCTCACTGAAATGGGTGGCAGGGCCTATTTTTCAGCGCTAGACTTCTGTCTCGTGCGTCACCGGGATTCCCAAAACATTTGCCGCATGATATCCAAACTATTTTGTGAGGAAACTTGCCCCTATGATGTCGCGGTTGAGCCACGGACTGTGGGCCATGCTTTCGTGAACTTAAGAGAAAGAAGTGGGGTAGAAATGAACGCGCTTTGCTCGGCTTTGGCAGTCACGCGTTCGTGCCGGTCGGTCGTGTTCGATCTCCCTTCGCATGATTCGCCTTCGACGGTGAAAGTGTGGCAATGGATGGCGTACGCGCTTTTCTCGAACCGAGCCCGATCGCACTCTTCCGTGAAGCAAGTCGCAATTTACAACGCTCATTTGAACCCTACCATACTGGACACGCTATCGAGAATCCTAGCTGCTTCCAATTCAGAGCAGGAGCTATTCGCCGTTGCCAAAGGACTGGAAGCTACCAGTAGCACAGGCACCGCACGTGACGTACAAGAGTACCATTTACGTGAGAACGCAGTCGTCCATGTTACTGAAGAAGCAACCGGCCGTGTGGTTTCGTGGGATTCAGCAAATATTTTCCAGCAGGGTAAAGTTGGCGGCGTGATGTTGGTTAATCCCGACGACGATGCTTCCACGGAGTGGACGGATGTGCTGGTCCGTGGAATCGGTTTGTGCCAAGTCCAACACAATGACCTCGTTGTATGCGACCACGTTATGGGCTCGAAAGTGCAACCTGACCTGGAGCTAGAGCTTCAATTCTGTGACGACTCGCCCAGGCAGCACCTCACGAGCTTTCTGAGACTTGTTGGACAGCATTTGTACAGTCTTTGGCTTGAAATTCCTTCGACGACTGGGGTTGAGGTTTTCGGGCTACTCGAGTCCTGCCCGCACCTGCAGGAATTAACTCTTCACGAGGACATAATTGTCCACGTGCAGAATTTCGTCCGAGCGTGCGAACAGTGCAACACGCAATTTTGTCGTCTGGACTGTCATTTCGACGACATTGACCCTCTGTTGGTGGCTTTGAGAGATGAATCACATGTGCTGGCAGGGACCCTGCGGTGGTGGGTTTGTCACCTGGAGCTACCGCTACGTGACGCACGCTGAGCCAATTTTGGGGGAGTTGACGCGTACGCTGACTGCGAATAAAGCGTTGCGCTACTTGCCAGTGATGGTGAACAAAGTCGTGCTCGGCAGGTATAAAGATGGATTGAGGCAGTTCAATCTTCAGGAAGTCGAAGGGGTTGGAGAGTTGCCGGTCGCGTGCAAGTTGGCCTTCTTGAGTGTTTTCCACGCCGCCGGAGTGCAGTCGCCTCTGAAACTGGTCAGAAATTGAGCAGTTATTCGGTGCATCAAGTACGTCTGCGGAGTCGCTATCAGGTATTGAAATTCCAGTGCGACTCGTTGTTGACAAATTCGACTGTGGACCGGGGAGCACTGTGTTGGCTCAGACATGGAAAGTGATAAGGGAGGTCATGGACAAGAACCAAATCTCCTGGGGGTGGGCTTCGCCGAACACAGAGAAACGTCTTAGCTGCTCGAGAGGCTTACGGCGAGATTGCTTCTCTTCTTTTATTTTGGACTCAATTTCCGCACGGCATCTCCGTACAAAGAACGCCTTCCTCCACGGTGAGATAATGGCCAAGTTTGTTGAGCTCGTAGGCGAAATGGCTGGTTCCGTTCGGTTCTCGGACGTAACATTCCCGCTGTTGCTTCTCCAGAAAGAGGCAGAAGCAGTTAGACACTTCAGTCGAATGATTACCCGACTGCTTTGCACCGATACTTGCCCCCACAGAGTCCAGGAAGACCGACACGGGACGAGAACCTTGGAAGTACGATATACCACCGCCAAGCAATTCAGCGCGTTTTGTGCAGCTCTTGCAGTGACTCAGTCGTGTCAGTCGGTTCACATTTTCCCTTTCGACAGTGAGGTCGACTCCACGAGGGCGAAGGCGTGGCAATGGTTAGCTTACGCTTGTTTCTCGAAGAGGGCACGTTCGCGCTCTGCAGTGAGGAAAATTAAGCTCATGGAGGCTAATCTGACCCGGGAAGACGCAGACGCAATGGCAAAAATCATCACGAGTGATAACCCGGAGCACGAATTATTTGCAAATGAGGCACCGACGAGTGTACACGATGCAGTTCCGGATGCGAAATACCACGTAGATGCAAATATAATCGTGCGGCTTTACGAAGGGGAATCCCTCGTGTGTGAATCGTCGGAGGGTGTTGAAGCTGAAAGGTGTAGTGAGGCGATGGTCTTCACGACCTGACCACGCACTGGGCTGTCGATCGAGGATGATCAGAGCCAAGCTGGCGGAGGATAAGACCACGAGGTGGTTAGACTAGAGCAGGTATCCTAGTAGAGCTTGTAGGAGTATCTGAGGTCTAGAACTTGAGAACAACCAAACAAGCAAGGAGTTCAAAGGAAGCGCCAGCTTCCCTCGTGACTGTGTTCATTCGAAACCCACTACAAAAGGACTTGTGGAGTAAAACTCGTGGGGGTCATAAACGACAGTGAAAGTGACTGGGTGGCTGCTCTTGTTCCAGGTATTGGATGTTGTAAGCTCCAGCGTACAAGTCTCGTTCAGTGCCATTCGAGTATTATTCACTACAAACACATTGAATCTTTGCAACTGGAGATACGCGTTGAGCGATCGTGGGACGGCGTACCTCGACTACTCGAGCTCGTTGGGCCTTCTCTGCAGACTTTGCGGCTCGAACTACATTGGAACAATGAACGTGGGCTAGATGAAGCCTTAGACGTTTCGTCGATTCTTTCTTCGTGCCCCAACCTAGAGGATCTGACAGTAAAATGCCACATTCTATCAGCTCAAGCCTTCGTGCAAGGTTGCGGGGAGAACAAGTCTCGCCTGCGTCGTCTTCAAGTGATATTCGACGATTACAAGGTTGTGGCCAATGCGCTAAAAGACGACTCGCATCAGCTGACCAAGCATCTTCAGTGGTGGTATTGCTATTGCCCCCGTCTCGAAAGGGGGCCAGTGACACCTCTGCGAGAGATGCTCGTGGTAAATCGGTCGCTGAAGTGGTTGACGGTCGACACCGTCAGGGATATTACCACAAAATCCGCGAGGATATTGATGGGGTACGACGGGCAGCAACTAGATGACCAGTTGTCGATTACATGCAAGCTGGCATTCCTGAGCGTGTTCGATTTGAGAGCGGAAGCTCGTCCGTCCGGGAAAGGGAGAAGCACCTTCCGAGCGGTGCTGCAGGCCCCAGATGACTTCATTTTGTCGAGGATTTTCCAGCTTGCTACCGAGCGTGCAGTACGCAGAGTGAAAGTCGTCTACGATTAAGCCAGCATATCTTGAACTTCTTAGTTAAAAGTTGGAAAACTAATGATATGCCCCCTTCGTAAACGGAGGTTCCTCGAGGTACCCTTCATAGTTTCATCACACACCCCTCGAACAGTGCGAACTCGACCTCTTTTATAAGAATGCCTACCAAGTCGTCGGCTCGAAGTTCCAGTTGTTAAAACAAGCCTGCTTTTCAAGTTGAAGTGGCTCGGAACGTGTTAAACCGCCCGATCTTTTCTATGCAAAGGACCCGCCGCAGCAGGGCAACCCTTACTCACCGCCAGCAGACCGAAGTGTCGACCACACCGCAGGGTCTTCACATCGAACACCAGCATGCATACACACAGAGACTGCAACCCTCGACCCCTACAGTATTACGATCTTGTCGAAACGCTCGACAGCAGGAGCCGCCCAGAGTCCCACGTTTTACCCTTACGATCCTATCCTCTCGTCTCGATCGACCACCAACATCCAGCCATGTACAACGCCAATATCCTGCCTAATGCACTACTAAGTAGATACTGTACTGTATTGCAGCCCGAGAGCACGACGATGGAAATCCATCCATCTTCCGCCTTCGCTCGCTCCATCGCGGCGCAACAAACGCCTGCGACTTGGCGAACGCCGACCAACAACCGCACAAAAGACTATGTTATCCCGGCGATCCGCGCGCTGATTGGGCGGCAGAGGCCCCCTGCCCTGCCGCTCGGAATAACATTCTCAGGTCCCGTACGTGGTCTCACATATCAAGGCGACACTAATAATCTGGAGCGCCAGGGTCCAAGTCGCTTCGCTTGTGGCCGCAAGTCGTTTCTATTGCGATGACGGAGGAGCACGTCGTGGAGCGGATCCGCCAGCGCGTGCTGCTGGAGGTGTTCAACCTGGAGCCCGTGGCCACGCCCGCGCCCTCGCGCGCGGCCT
>JAIKVE010000419.1:0-20809 GCA_024679115.1 Phytophthora pistaciae | reverse complement strand
GCCGACCGGTTGAACCAGTATTACTACCCGAAGCGGAACGCGAGCCCCGTGCCCGCGAACTAGTCGTCGCAGCTGCTGGCGTACTCGGCGACCGCGTGATGACCGCAGTGACGGCTCAGATACTCGGCCTGTACGAGACTGAGGCGCCGACGATGCGTGCCAAGCGTGCCGAGAGTGATGACCGCAGTGACGGCTCAGATACTCGGCCTGTACGAGACTGAGGCGCCGACGATGCGTGCCAAGCGTGCCGAGAGTCAACAGTTGTGTGAGTGTCACCGTGCTGCCAGCGACGTTCTTTCCCGGCGACACCGTTCCCGTCGCGAGGTGCACTACGACTGTACATCTCTATTCTGCAGGCGCTCCGAGGCTTTCGGGAGCAGCCCGTCGTACACCGAGGACGGCGACGACATCAGCCACTACGTGTGCTCCGTCCGAGATCCTGAAGGTGAGGTACGACTACGAAGACCCGGCCTGGTCGATGTCAAGGACTCGGACGCCGATGTCTCCGGCGGAGAGGACCCCGTGCCCGCTGGTAAGCGAGTCATTTGCTCGGTGGGGGGCGTCGAGGCCGTCTCCGCAGGTTTCATCGAGGATCTCCCAGCTGAACTGCTCATCGACTCGGGTGCCGTTGCCAGCCTGGTTGAGTCGCGTGTCCTGACACGCCTCGGGCTCAAGGGCGCGCCTCTGCGATCCTATCACGGCAGCCTCAACGACGTGTCCGGTCACAAGTTGCGTATCAAGGGCGAGATTGACATACCGTTGCGCCTGGGGTCGCAGGAGAAGTTGAGGCCGTTCGTCGTGGTCGACCACCTGCACGTGGACTCGATCCTCGGCACGGACACGCTCAAGGAGTTCCGCGCCGTGATTGACTTGGACGAGAATACCTTGACCCTGAAGGACACCGCCTTCAGCGTCCTCAACTTGCCACGACTTGCCCATCGCTAGAGTCTTCGACGTCAGGTAGTCAGCAGCCTGGTTGTATAAGCGCTTGACGTGCACCAGCTGTACCATCTTGAACTTCGTCCGGATGACCTCATATTCGGCAAGTCTGCGCTGAAGGTTGGGCTGGTTACAGTTGATCAGACCTTGAACCTGCTGAATCACGATCCTTGAATCACCAACCGTGACCAAGCTTTCAACTCCTCGTTCAGATACCATTTTCAGCCCGTTCAACTATCCATGATACTCGGCGTCATTCACAGTCACATCTTCTAAAATGAATCCACGTGCGTCCAAGACTTCCCAGCCAGGTAGCTGCCAAAGGACACAGCCGCAGCTTCCCACACGCGTTGAAGTCTTGGCCGCACCATCGAAACTGAAAACCACACCTTGATAGTCTGATTCAAGCATTTCGATGCTGACCGCAGGAGGTTTCTTGACACGTCCCTTGGCTGGGATCAGCTCTTCAACGACTGCATCCAAGTGTTCGCGTGGAGTAATGCCTGCCCCCAATATGGCTGCAAGACCGTCTTCGTCGCGTTGAACCCGACGAATCTCCAGCGGCCACCTACAAAGCTCCAGACCCCATTTCAGGCACCGTCCCTCGATGGAATTCGAGTTCAGCAACCACTTCAGCACGGAGTAGCGAGTGTAGACCACCACCGGGGATTCAGAGCCATAGATCAGCGGTCTGTGGTACTTACCTTTCCTCTGCCCGAGTTGGTTTATCTGTTGCGTGGTGCCGGGGACCAAAGCTAGAGGTTTTCAGTACGGAAATCCTGCAACCGATTACGCGTCAAGTTGACTCGGTATATCTGTTGCCTATTTAAATTGGTTGTTGTGCTTATGCATCGAGCGAGAGCACCCCCGCTATCGCCCCGGAAGGTGATTCTGGCGTTTCATTTCGGTGACTATGGCCAGGTCTGGTCAGCTACGAAATTATTCTGCGCTATTTATTCATAAACCCTAGAAGCAGCACGAGTTATTACTGCTTGTAGATGATAGCTGGCCGTCCCCGTGCAAAGGCCAAAGCTTCGTTAGTATGCGAATTACGTTGCGACCGCTCACACTCGCCTCGTACGACAATACCGTTGGACAACACAACCGAGCGGGGCTGGACAGCCATCGCATTGATAATGTTCGGTTCCTGAGATTTGACGGCAAGAATTTCCTCGCATACAAGGAGGGACTGAAGGCGCGGCTGAAGGCGCGGCTGAAGGCGGCGCTGAAGGCTCGCAGGAGCTAAGAGATTCTCGTCGGAGAGGAGTCCAAGCCTAAGCGCGACGGGACACCGGAGGCGGCGCGACGACGCAAGAAGTGGAAGGAGAATGTGTTGCTGCTGAACGACATTCTTACCAACAATCTGGACGACGGGACCCGCGTGCGCTTGGCGCATTTGAGGATCCCACAGACGAAGTGGAGCGCCTTGGTTGAGGACTTCGAGAAGAAGTCGTTCGCGGTTGCTCTTTTCAAGCGTCGTGAGCTGCTTAATGTTGAATTTGACGGAGAAAATGAACAATTCGTGACTACATTCATCGTGTTGCGGCTATACGCCAGGAGTTGACTATCATGGGCGAACAAGTTTCGGGTTGTGAGGTGATTACCGCTTTGATGATTGGCCTTGGTGACAAGTAGGAGAGCATGGTCGAGACCTTCCACAATTTCGATGATTACACCTTGCAGCAAGGGAAGGCGAAGCTGACTAGCAGAGAGGAGCGCATGAAGCAGGCGAAGACTGTATCGGAAGCGCGAGCAAGGAAGAATGCTCAGCCTCAGGGTATGCACCTGCTCCTCATCAGCCCCACGGAGAGAACTCCTTCTATACTTCAGGGAAGAAGCGACGTTCCGGTGGTGGTAAAGACCAAGGTGGACAACAGAAGCGGAGGCGGACGAATATAAAGTGCTGGAATTGCGGTAAGTGGGGGCACTTTGAGCGCAATTGCACTACACCGAAGACGGACCAGTCGAAGAAAGGCAAGGCAAGCAGGCTGCCCGGGGTCATCGTGATGATGACACCCACGACGACGTACCGGGATACTACAACCCGTACGAGAAAAAGTCTAAGGGCAAGCCGATGAATATGATTGAGCTGGTGAAACGTGATGCTGCGCCTTGCTTTGCTAATGAACCGTCTACGACTGAGTCTGCTGTTATCAAGTGTGTGTCTTTCGTGTTGGATAACGCGTTGAGTGTGAACATCTGCGGATGCCGGGATGCTTTCATCTCGATGACGGAAGACACTGTGATGAAGTGGGTGGATGAGTTTACTACTCGGAAGCCGTCGTACAAGGGCCTGATGATGGCTGTGGCCATGAAGAAGGTGCCGATCACGGTGGAGGCTCTATTTGTGGATGGCGCCAAGAGCATCCTCTCGCAGCGTCTGATGTACTTGCATCATGGGTTCAAATCCCAGACCAGTGATTATCAGGAGTCCATTGCACTGACAAACCCGACGATGCAATACCCTTGGCGGTTTGACATTGCCGATGATTTGTACCAGTCTCTCGTGGAGATTCCGCGGCCGATCAAGGGCTGCATATAATGTTGGTGATGCAGATCGTTACGAGCACGCCCTCCTCTCTGAAGCTTTGGCACCTACGTTTAGCCCATGCAAACTGGCAGACGTTTAAGGACATGGAGGCCAAGGGCTTGGTGGACGGGCTGAACCTGGGACGTGATGGCCGTAAGGCTAAGGTGATCTGCTACGACTGCGATATGGCGAAAATGAAGCGCATGTCGTTCCGTAAGACGGCTCCCAAGAGGACAAAGGTGCCGTTCAAGAAAGTGTACATGGATCTGGGCTTTATACAAGTTCCGGCTATTGAGGGGCACACTGTGTACCTTCATTTTATCGATGAAGGTTCGTGATTCCAGTGGTACTTTGGGCAGACCAAGGATAAAACTGTGAATTCGCTTGAGGGACTTCCGAGATATCATCTAGGCGAAACATCAGAAGCTAGTGACCGTGTTTCATTCAGACCAGGGGACCAAGTTTCTCACTACGCAAACTGCACAGCGGTTAGCTGGTGAGTCGCTGCAGATTTTCTCGCATCTTCATACGCTGGAGGAGGCATGTTTGATCGAGAAGGCACATGGCACGTTGTTCAACAAGGTGAGAGCGGTTTTGTACAGCAGCGGCATGCCCAGCCTGTTGTGGGGCGAGGCCGCAGCGTACGCGATTGAAACGATAAACCGCACGAGTACCAAGGGCATCAAAGACCATTTGGCCCCGCATGAAAAATTGTTTGGTACGAAGCCCAGTGTGAAGCACTTGCGCCCGTTTGGTGGTTTGGTACTAAAGTTTGTGGACAAGGTGTATCGACTCGATACACCTTGTCCACAAACTTTAGTACTCGATACTATCGAGTGCACAAGTTGTCGATGCGCGGTGCTCCTGCCCTTATAGTGGGCTACGCAACGAAGACGAAAGGCTATAGACTCGTGGACTTGACAAGTGGAGTAATTAGCGAGCATCGTCGGTAGAATGTGAAGTTCTTCGAGCAGACTACGGTATCGAGAGAGTATGTTGACAAACTATTGAACATTGTGTATCGTTGAAGGCATCAACCTGAGCTCGATAGTACCAAATTGCCGTTCGTTCCGTTGCCTGTTGTGAAGCTTCCAGAGCCTTATGAGCATGATAAAGTTGATGAAGATGATGCTGAGCACACGGAGCTTGCTGAGGCCTGTGGGGGAGCAGTGCAGCTGTCGATGTGCGCGCGCAGACGGGAGATGACGGCGACAGCCCTGCAAGTAGCGCGGCACAGGACGGTGAGGATTCTGATGAGAATCTTGAAGACAAGAGACCGGTGCCTAAACGAAAGCCTCATCTACCAGTGGAGGTGGAGAACCCGCGGCGATCAGAGCGCCTTAGGAAGCAACCTGCTCATCTGAATGACTTCGTGGCGCGTGTGCTGAGCTCGTCCACGGCAGCAAATGCAGTGATGGGACTGCATGTTCCCTTGACTTGGGACGAAATTATGACCTCCCCAATGTGAGAGGTGGCTCGAGGCCACGAAGGAGGAGTTTCTGGTGCAGCTGAAGAATGGAACTTGGGTATTGGTGCCACGACCCAAGAACGTTCATGTACTCAAGAATAATTGGATTTGGTTGCTGAAGCAGAATGAACGCCGGTTGGTAAGGTTCAAATCCAGACTGATAGTTCTTGGCTGCCTGCTGATTTGGGAATCGGAGTTCGATGACACGTTTGCTCCAGTGGTCCGGTTCGAGACTCCGAGGTTAGTGTTGCTGTACGCGGGAATGACGGTTGTGGAGCGGTTTAACTTTGTCACTGCATTTCTCAACGCACCCACCGACAGGGTAATCTTCATGGAGCAGCCCCATGGACACGTGAAGAGGGGCTACGATGATGGGGTCTGCCTCTTGAAGAGGAGCATCTATGGCCTGCGTCAGTCACCGCGCAACTGGAACAGTACTGTGTACCTGGCATTGGTGGAACTAAGCTTCCAGAGATGCGTTAAGGACGAAGCTCTCTACTGGATCATTGTGGAGTCACGCCTGGTGCTCTTACTGATCTATGTAGATGACATTCTGCTTATTTGCTGTGAAAAAGATGTGGATCTCATAGCTGATAGGTTGAAGACCCGCTTTGACATGAAAGAGTTGGGTACAGTGAATTACCTGTTGGGATTGCAGATTGCGTACGAACCGGAGCGGCACGTGATCTTCCAGCGGACGAAGTACGTGGAGGGCATCATGCAGAAGTTTCACATGGACTCAGCGTATCCTGTGAACATTACGATGCCAACTGATGCAGTGAAATTAGCGCCGGCTACCGAGCGCTTGCCGTACTGTAGCCTTGTCGGATGTCTGCAGAACTTGGCGAGTGGACCTCGCCCGGAGGTGGCGACGGCGATCCGGATTCTGAGCCAGTTTCTGGACAAGTTACACTGACGAGCAGCCAAGAGGGTGCTTCGCTATCTGATTGGCAGTCAGGACATGGGGCTGCGCTACGATTTGGTGGAAGCTAGGAAGTACGAGAAGCTTCACAGTGAGGTCTATACAGCGCTTTAAGCGATAAAAGCACGAGCGACACGGGCGGGACACGTCGACCTTGCTGCGAGGGCTGTACGAACAGATCAATAGCATAGTATTCATAATAGTCAGTAGTTAGATCAGGAAACCACGATACGCGTAGCTTATGTAGTCCCCGCCTTGGTAGGTGTACACGCAAACACCAAGAACACGGGTGAAACGGGAACGCTTTCGCTGAAACCGTCTTCCCCCCAGCCGCCTCGATTAATAATGAGGCGGCCTGCGTCCAACCATCAGCCAGCAGTTTAAGTATGAAACCTAGTCCGTGCTCGTGGGATTAACGACAGAGTCACGTTTACTCCGATGGTTTTACGATCATGAACGAATTAGAGTTCGGGTAGAATACCGGGAGCAGAATATGTGAAAAGCACAATAATTACTCCCCTATTCCCCTCAAATCTTTCTGCTGATGGCTTACAACTTTATCAGCCACCTCCGGAGGTAGCTAATAAAATTGTAAGCACTCATTTTCGTGACAAAAATGCATATTTCCCTCGCCCCCTTCACATTTTCCTCCCCTCGCCAGCGGCTTGCCGAGGCCTACTGAGAGTTTCCGGCGCTCGGCGAGACTGCCGGCACCCACGCTGTCTAGGAAGGCGTGCGAGTCGTTGCCCACCTTCAGAGGCACCTCCCTTACGTAAGGTACGGTCGTGGCACGACGCACACGCCCATAGCAGCCTACATTCGTGTGTGCCGAGGCGCTAACGCGTGCTTAGCTTGTCACGCGATGTGGCCGTCACGGTGGGTGCTAATTAATACCTGTTGCCCAAGCACTGACTTACCTGTTGCCGACCTTTTTTGTAAGAATGCCTGTTGCTAGGACTAGGGACTGGTTAAAGCTGCTGCTCTCGGTTCCAACAGAAAGTTAATGCTGAATAGAGGCAACAGCGGGTCAGTGTGTGTTGTGTGAATAGCTGCTGTTAAGGAAGCAAGGGGAAGAATGTAGTGCATAATGATCTGTGCACTAGAGCTCTCTGAGTGCCAAATGCATGTGCCCGCCGCACCGCGTGGACAAGCTCCTCAACTTGATACTCGAGCGAGTCTCCGTGGATAAAGGTGACGCTCCACACGTACACTCCTTCTGTCTCTGACAATCGACACCCTACCACGTGGCCAACTCGATGCTCCTTGTACGTTTTGTCGCCATCCTCCACATCAAACTCCTTCACCACTGGCCACTTTAGCGGTCTTCCTGGTTTTTTGGAAACGAGCTGGATCAGTCGATTTACATCGTACGGATCTTGATCACGTTGTAGACCTTCTTTAGAAGCGCACGGTCGTCCTGGTAGCCCCCCCATTGGGATCTTTTTCGTAGCTAGACCAACTTTGAGTTTGTTCAACAAGTCAAGCGAAGCTATCACGTGAGAGCAAACCCACCCTGTATGCATAAAGCCCTTGCAGGTGCACCGAAAAACATTGAGAATCGAGTTTATCTGTACATATGAACGCAAACGTTAGATTTGCGGGCAATAGGTAATGCTGAAACAAACTTACCTCCATTTTGCGCGTGGCGTCAATGGCTGCATCTGCCCGAGCGCCCGCTGTTCCGCTGTCACTTGATGAAGCGATAGAAAGGAGCCTTCTGGATCTTTGATAGGCTCCATAGCACGAAGCCTCACCAGCAAAGAGTTTTTAAATTATGACAACACAAATTAAACACTAAACAGTATGTTAGTTCAACTTAACCGTAAAAAGCTGGGAACTCACATACGATTTGTTCTTTTTTCAGTCACGGGGGCTGCGGCCAGGTTTGCTTCAGTGACCGGGAGCACCATGGCCTTATCGCTGTTGAAGAAGATGCAAACGCAGGTTCCTGATCTTGCGATGCAATGATTATTTGGCAGAAGTAGCTGTTCTTTCGCCTTCATAATCGCATTAACCGGCAGAGGACCTAGATAGAAGAAACACAACAACGCATGATGTAAGTAAGTTTGTGAACAGCGGAGCCACATCATTTCGGCCGCATGATACATTTATTTAGGGCGCGATGTGCAAATTCATGCGCCTCGAGTGGTCTCGACGGTATCTCTGGAGCTATCCGTCGCTGCTGAAGCCTTCTGCTCTTCTGGTATTCCTCACGCTGCAACGTTGATGTGTGTTCTGCAGCAAACTGTCACGCTTCGCTGAGAATATTGGCGCAAGCCGCACGCTGGTGTGCGCCAAGTTCCACCTGGTTTACTCGGAATGCCCGGATCGGGTGGAGGTTCGCTGCTGATTTGGGTCCCACGAGTCTCTGAAGGGGGCAATCTGCTGATGCACGTCAGGATTAATGTTAGCTAAATGTCTGCCATGCGCGACATCCTGTACGCTCAAGCACGACCGACTTACGAGTAGCTATATCGTGTTGCAACATGTACGAGCGAAAATTGTGCCGCGTAAGGTCAAGAACAGCATTATCCAGTTGAGGCACATGCTTTGAAGCCAGTTAGCGAGCTCGATTTCGCCTTCTTCTTCGCGCCACGACTTTACGACTCGCTTTGCCAGGGCTCTAAACTGCTTCAACGACCATGTTAGATGAAGTTGCCGAATCTGCAGCTCCCCCGTGTCCTTAAGAAAACCCTTGGTTTTCTCCAACGTCTGCTTGTGCACTTGACGCAGCAGGGCTCCCAACAATTAAGAATCACTGCGTGGAATAACACCGCCTCCACCGCAGCCGCAATAGCGTCTGAATGATCCATACTGGCATTGCATACTCACACTTGAACGTCCAAAACGCCATCGGCATATTGTACAAGCACCCGAAACATGCGCTCGTACGCAAAAGCACTCTCTGACCTCACGAACATATAGAGCCAAGGAAAGTGCTGCACGTAATCCGTGCCGGATCGCTCGACAGAAACACCACCGTAATCAACCAGTGTCCAACCACCGAAATGAATTCGGTAAGTCCCCTGCGTTGAAAGTACCAGCGTGTCGCCCTGGTCACGGACAGCCCATACTTCGACTTGTTTCCGTGGCCGTCTTGACCATGCCGCATTTATCACAGCGTCCCGCATTGCATTTGAATGTTTGCCTACGGCTTCCCGCATTGCACTTGCACATATGCCTACGTACTGCCGTACATAAGTACAACCACGCTGCATTTATCACGGCTTCCCGCATTGCACGTGCGTAGGCAACCGTTCCCACAGGATGGCTCTCTATATGTGTGGTGAGGTGCCTCCAGAAATCCAAGAACCTCAGACCTTAAAATTCCAGGACTAAACCCAGAATCCCAAAGTCCAAAGTCTCAGATCCCAGATCACTCAACTCTCGGAACGAGTCGAGTGGGCGTGCGTTCCCACTTGTGATCCCAGGGGTTGTTCCTTGACGGGAGCTACGCTGTTGGCCCAGACGTGGGTCGGCCACACCAGCTGCTGCTTGATCCAGAAGAGTCTCCAAGCCTACTTGAGCGGAACTCGGCCCTGTCCCAGTAGATCTCAGTCTACAAACGTCACTCTTCAGACACACTCTTGTCCACTTCTCTTCAGGCCTTGGACTCAGGCCTTAACAGCCTCCTCCTTCCTCAGCGACTCCGGCTTCGAGTCACTCCAGTCACTTCACTTCCTCCAGGCGGTTCAGACTGAGAACCGCGTCCGGGATCTTCACTCGCTCCTCAGATCCAAGAGGGGTCAGGAGAGAGTGGCTCACAACGTAAGCCAAAGCCCGATCCGAGAGCTCTGCCACTGCACTCAGGGATCGCCGGGATCGTCACTCGCTCCTTGATCCGAAGGAGCCAGAGAAAGTTGACTCGGGATGAGTCTGCCAATTCCAGAGCTCTGCGTTTGCCCTCTGGAGGCAACCGCGCACCACGCCGACTTGGGCGAAACAAAAGCGGATCCGGGAACCACTATCCCGGGCACCGCGCCATACGGATTTTACCAACAGCACTCGCAAACCACTATCACGAAACGCTGCTCTGCTGAAACCTCAGAGCCGATCACCTTCGACCCGAAATATGGAGCACCACCAGGAACCCGACCGAAGACTGATGACCGATGAGTGGAGGCGCACGCCAACAGCAGTCACAAACGGAAAGAAGCCGGTACAACATAGTTGACGAACTTGAATGTATTTGGATGATCGATCTACTCCGTCGCGCGCTTGGTCCTTGCGTTGCTTGAGCCCTTTGCGAATCCACAACACTCACGTACGTCCTTCGGGGCAAATTGAACTCTAATTGAATCGTTACAAAACACATGCAAACGGAGACCTACCGGCGCCAGGGCGCCGCTCCGAGTCAAATAGCTACAAAGTAAAGGCTGGCCAGCGCGCTTCCAATCACGAGGGTCATCCAATCACTCCCAGGATTGGCTGAAAACCGGATGTCACACGCGCGTCTAATCACGATGCTCGTCCAATCATCCCGTCATTGGCCGAAAACCGGAACCTGATTTGAACTTGGGTCGCGTTACCGACCTGTCGGGCTCTGATAGGTTGGTCGATGTGAGGCCAGCAGCTCTTGCAGATCGCGCCTAAGCTGATTCGTACCCACGCGAGATCTTGGGCACCGACTGTTCACGCGGACCGACCCTTCGCCAAAGATATCGCCATCACGACGTCTCCCACCAACGTGGCGTGGTCCACCTTGAGGCACCCGAACCCGGAACGCGATCACTGGAACCCGGAACCTCGGCTGCACACTTCGACCACCGAACTCGCTGGGGCTCGTGACACCAAACGGGTACACACCACGCGAGTGGACGCCATCCTGGGACCCACCATTCGGAACTGGGATCACCACTCGGCACTGGGACCCGACCGACCACTCTGGGATCAGTTGCACCGCAACGATCGAACTCCGAGATCTGGGGCCACTGGTACCAAGATTCGATGCTGGGATCTCAAGTTGAGATCGCACGGTTGAGATTCTCAACCCGTGCGCAGACGCTCACCCCACTATGTCCTCTCCCAGAACACTGTCCTGCCATCGCGCGACATCGGCATCACAGACACAGTCCGAGGGCACATGTCTTTCGCCACACCGCTTGAGAACTGGAATCGCAGAGTCACAACTGGGGTCCACATGTGATAGCACATGGTCTTCACATGACACACTCCTCCAGCGTCGAACCATACAACCCCACTGCCGTTGCAACTCCATCGCGGAAGTCAAACCCTTTGCAGCTCGAACTGTGATCAGGGGGCAACACTGGGGTCCTGGGTGACAGGGGCAAGATTGTCAGGCACTTGCATGTCCACATCACGTCGTAGTTGCGTTGCCTCAGTGTTCTTGATCTGGTTCGTAAAGGGAAGTCGCTGACAGTCGAATGATGGGTTGAGTCTCAGATTCTGGACCAACTTCATCACATATGAGGATCATCCCTCGCGAATCCATAACTCTGCCGATGATGGAGTGGGCAACATTACGAAAGACAGCTCGGGAAGTGACAATAATCACCATGGAGGGCACTGTCTCGCCCGCAACAGTAACTAAATGCTCAAATTCGTCGAGCGCGATCAGGGCATTCATGGCGGCTGCGTTAGTTGCATCCACACCAATGAACACATCTCGACTCTGGCACAGCCGCCCTGCAGCCCAATTCTGGAGATTTGTAAACTTAGTCATCTCCCATTTATCGCCGGCCTTCCACTTCAAATACGCCTTCCGGTTGTCCATTGTTTTCGTCTCCGGTATAAGGGGCCAGCGTTGTCGGGTCGCGTAAATACTTGAAGAGCAGCATGTTGCGAACACGACCTGCCGCCATGCCGAGCTTGAGGAGAGCGTCAACATCAGGTTGTAAAACAGGTGATATCCCTTTTGGTGTGAGATTGACAGTGCTGCCGGTGTGCTCACCTTTCTGCAAAACTTGATATTTTCCCCCCAAGTTGCCAGCGTTGTGTGAGACCAATTTGATACGGTGACAGCAGCCATTATGAGAGCAACAAAGGTATTCCTTGCCGACGCGAAATGAAGAGAGATACCTCGTCTTGTACGTGTATACAAAATTATTCAATCGATGCAGGGCTGCCTCTTCTGTGTCGTAAAAGCCGACATTCAGGTACACTGCGACGGTGACCGGAGAAACCAATGTAGTGTCCAGCGGGTTGTCCGGTGGGTTGACTTCCTTGGCGTCATCTTCATACTCCAAAGACGAATCTGATCCGACGGTCTGAGTCCTAGTTTTCGTCAAAAACAATGTAGCTTTATAGATAGCCCGTCCCACCAGCGATCTCTCTTCAAGCATGTCCTCGTCGTCACCTTCGTCCTCAGCGTCGTCGCCTTCGTCGCTTTCGTCCCCCGCATCATCGTCGCCTTCGTACTCTTCATCGTCGTCTTGGTCCATATCTTCAACCGGGGCGGTGGCACTGTGCATGTCTTCGTCTGCAAGGTCGCTATCATACTCTAACACCTCAGTGCTGTCGCTATCATCGCTCGCAGGCAAGGCGAGTGCCTCCATCGTGGTGGACCGCGTTCTAAAGGCAGAGTGAGCAGGAAGGAGGAGGAGAAGGAGGGGAGGGGGCTGTGAAACCTCGAGAGCGAGAAGGCGTGTGTGCACCCAAAATAGGGAACAGCTTTTTCGTTCTAAAATAGTCAACAGAACGTCAGCACTGAAATTTTGCAACATGAATTCAGCACTGAGGTTTCTGTTGGTTTCAACGGCAACAGGTATTCAGACTCGGCAACAGATGTTCAGCCTGGGGAATAGATATTCCTACAAAATATGGGGCAACAGGTGAGCCAGTACCTGAGCAACAGATATTAATATTTTACCCGTCACGGTTATGTGTCCGAGGCGGGCCCAACTCCCGCTAAGAGAGAGCACTTCGAATGTCAAGTTGACATTCAAAGTGACATTGCTAAGGGTCCTGAGGCGAGGCGGGTGAACGCCTTTTCCGCCCAGGTGTATAGTGTGCGAATGTTCTGGGAGAACAAAGTCCCTTAGAACTTCTCAGGCGGATACACCAGAAGATGTCCGCCCGAGATGGCGTGTGTTCCTTGTGACAATCCCTCTCGAGTCGTTTGTCTTCGAACCAAGGAGCTCGGCCGAGTTGGTGAGTTGCTGTACACTGTTGGGTCTCCGAGCGGGGTGCGATACGTACTTCCAAACGTAGCCCCTGACTCCGGACGATAACCACAAATACAGAGTTATACACAAATACAAATATCCGTCACTTATTCTTTTAGACCCTTGGACGGTGGGTCACTACTCCAGTCAACTAACGAGCCGTTTCCAGGGCACTGGTCAACCCTGGGCGGCTTCAAACGCGCACCACTTTCAGATGTACTGAAAGAAAATAACCAATATCAATACCCTACCACACAATAAGCTTTCGGCCAAGTCCCCGGCGGCGCACCTCACTCCGCCTGGGATGTAATCGATAATATGAAATGCAGGATCTCGCTCGCGGCAAGAATACAGCTGCAACTAGGAAATGAAATAGGCGGATCACCCTGAGACGCCTCTACGTCCCAGTCACCTTACCTAACTTGGGCGTACTTACTTCAGGGAGAGATCCAACCACGGTCGTACCTAGCCGCGGTGCCCGGTCGTCCTGCGCTTCCTGCGCTTCTTGACAGCTTGCGGGTTTCAGGGGAAAACGAACTCTGTTTATCTTTTATCTCTGCGGCTATCTTCCTGCAACTTAGACATGCATTCTGCTTTTCACTTGATTTCACTATACCTTGGTTGACGTCGACATCCCGGCCGAGCCTAAGTCCAGTGTAGAGTCATGGGTACAAATCAGCTCCTTCAACGTTCCATGGAATCTTTGCCCATCCTCGGTCGGTCTGCCTGGTCGGTCGGAAACATCTTGACTTGAGTATACCTTGATCGTATCTCCCAGACTTACACCCGGCCAGAGTCGCAATTTGAGTTAGCGACTCGGCCAGGGTCGCTGTTCGATGCGCATCCTGGGCGTGAATTCGCCGGGTCCCAGATCCTTGTACTTGTCCCGCAATCCGTGTCGTAGTGGCGGGTCAGGACCTTAGACTCGACGAGGCTGGCTATGGCGCCAGAGCCGATAAGTAGTTCAGCAGGTAGATCTTCGATATGCCCAGCAGAGACGGCTTCAACGCCTCCCACTGGGCAGATAACACGCTTGCCCTCGGGCACGGGGTCGTCTCCGTCGCTCGCGCCCTCTTCACGCTCATCAGCGTCTTCTACCTCGACCAACCCGGGCTTCCGAAGCCGGACACCATGATCGGGATCGCGAACGGCACACACATAGTGGCTGATATCGTCGGCGTTCTCCACGAACGACGGGTTCTCGCCGAACGCTTCTGAGCGCCCGCAAAACAGCGAAGTACTGTCGTAATGAACGCCACGTCGAGCGCGATGCTTCCTCGAGAGGACCTCGCGGGCGGCACAGTGGCACTCGCACACTCGCTGTCTCTCCGATCGCTTGGCACGCATCAGCGGGGACTCCTCATTGTACAAATTGAACACTTGATCCATCACGGCGGCCATGACACGGCCACCAAGTACGTCAGCAGCATCGACTACGAGCTCCCGTGCACGGGACTCGCGTTCGTCATCGGTCAGAAGCACGGGTTCGACGGGCGGCACTCGCCTGAGGGCAGGCTGGTAGCCGGTCGACTACAGGAGCTGCAACGGGGTTCACCGCGTGCTTCCTCTTCCAGCACCAATATATACACAACAAAGCGTACCAGCGCCCGCCAACGAGACGGCAGGTCAACATCGTCGTCAGCCTCGGACGTCTCGTCCTCGTCGGTGACGGCGAACGTCACGCAGATGTTTCCCTTCACCACCTTCTCGTCTGGGGTCCTGCACTCGTGGTGCTTGCGCTCCTCTGGCAGCGCCAGGATCTCGTCTCCTACAGGATCATCTCCACCGCCAACGTCTCGGGCGTCAGAGCCACGAAGCACGACCGCGTTGATGGGCGACGGCCTCTCCTGGCCACGCGCGTTCTAGCGGAAGTTGCAATCGATCCCGACTAGCTGCTCATTAATGTGATGTACTACAACTATCTGTTCATTTGCAGCGTAGAATGCATTGGTCTTATCGAGCGCGTAGAATTAATATAACGAGGAACGCCAATTCAGTGCGCGGATTCAATTCTGTGCGCGATTTTATACTTGGGGTGCGTACTGCAGTTCCGCTGGAATAAAACGTCGGATGACTCTATCCACTGGGACCGACTCACCCGCTGGAACGAGCAATCCACTGTTGTGTGTTGCAGTGCGCGATTTTGCTGTCCAGCGGATTGCTATTTTACATTGTCAAATATTGTAAACAGAGCGTGCATCAGAAGCAAACGTATATTGAGTTGTGGAGGGGACAAACCCGTGCGCCCTGCTTATTGTACAGTAGGGCTTGGCCCAAACTTTCTGTGAGAGTGTCGGCCTGAATGACGGGCTGCCTTCCTACCACAGCGGCGACAGCTTCCATTCCATAACTCCGCCGTCGTGCCACGTCATCCCTCTTCGCTGTCTCCGGCCGGCATTGCCATCGCCTCCGCCAGCGGTATGCCGCGCGCAGTCCTGTGATTGGAGTCCACCCACACTCTAACGAAAAAATGTCTTTGCAAAGGCGCCATCTGTTCGATCCGCTGGATCCATCCGCTGCCTGCCCGAATTCGGGCTGATGAAATCCGCTGGAATATGCTCGAATTTCCGCTAGAATTGCATGCAGTACGCGCCAGCGGATCGGCCATTCCGCTGTAATGCAAATTCCGCTGGAATTGGCCCCATTCCACTGGAATTTTGTTGTGCAGTACGCACCCTTGATTTTAGAATGGGCGCTGGGAGCGTGCAAAACATGCATTATTAGTTATTAGAGGTGTTATCTTGATTTTATTATCACCGTGCAAGGAAATGGTCCCCCTTTCAGATATTATAAAAATGCTCAACTTCACGCCGTATGTATGCATCAGCAGTCGCGTACTGTCCTTTCCAGATATGATGACCAGATAGATCAGTGCGTGTTGGTCATGGGGTGCATGCAGTCGGTGGTGGTGCTGATGTTGCTGATGTTCATGGAGGTGTAGGTGCTGGCAATGGCGACCGAAACCGGTGGTCGGTGGTCGGATTGCTATGGAACGGATTGGGTTGTTTGCCTTGATCGTTGATATATGTTACATGTTGTTGATATATATTTGAAATGACTCAAACCTGTGATACATAGTACTTCGAAGTATTTCTTAGTGAAACTGGGATAGCAGAGGCTGATAGGTCATACGGCTGGGCTGCTAAAATCGTGTTAATCCGGACCTTGGTAACTGAGGCCGGTAAATTGAAGCTGCGTCGTTGCTTGTATTTCTACATGTAGCTACCCGAGTCACCCACTTTCTGTATACTTCTAGATGGCTGCATGACCACATCCATCGTTGAACAGGACTTCAGTTATTGTGCCCTTTCGCATTCTACCACTAAAACAAACAACCGGCCTACGTACCTACCCACCCATCCACCTGCCTTCAGCTTGAACGCGGTCGAAGTGCCATCACTATGGCCCCTGGACTATTATAACATGGTCACGGCACTAGGGCCCCGTGAATGCTTGGTAGGAGGGTTTTGACCTTATCTGCTGTTGTTGGTGGTGGTGGTTGTGGTTTTATAGGAGGCTTTTTGTCATTCATTATCCAGGGGTATTTCATGGCTTCCCCTGCGTCTGCATCCATCAGCCTACCAGTAGTAATGCGGTCTGAAAAGTATATCAGCAAGTTTGGAAGAGGTGGTAAAAAAAATAAACTAAAAATAAACGAACCTTGCGTGATAAGTATGTGCAGCTTGGCATACCCATACATGTCTTTCTTTAGCGGGTCCAGTGTGGCGCCGGGTTATAACGGCGTCGATGAAGGGAGGAGACGCTTTATCTAGTTCGTATAGCCCTCATTTTTTATTATTTATTTATTTTTACGCGACTATCTCCGATTGCACTCCGGGCGAGCTCTGCATCAACCCCTCAACCCCGATGAGCGGACTCACTGGGCAACCGGCGGCTACGGGTGGCCGTAGAGCCCTTAATGCATGAAGCCAAACTTTTAGAGATACATTGAGCAGACTATTTGTTTAGATATCATTTACTTTTGCTGCTTATCAGTGGCAACTTATTTGGCTCGCTCGCGTGGCCCCGTGACGATGACGCGGTCGCAACCGCGCTGAGATGAAGCACTTCCGTGTGTGAAAGACGTGGTTCCTACGCCCATGATATTGTTGGTTGGGCCGCACGCGCTTCATTGCCGCTTTAGTATACTCGAAGCTAATGCTTGGTGACACAAACTTATTAGTTAGGGTACTCGAGTAATACTTTGGGCCTTAAGATCCTATGTACTACAAGCCAAGCGGAGCACCGCAAGCGGGGCTCTATGAACAGGGTTAAGCCGAGCGCGTGAGACCGCCCGCCTCGCTTTGCTCGACGGGGGAATTTACAAATTCTCTGGATTTTATCCAGAGTCCATGGGTGGATGCCACTGAGGTGCCATTATTCTCGCATCAAATACCTGGCCAATATGATATTTATTGCTTCTCACATATGCAGTCCCGATTCCTGTTATATTAAATAACCTGCTCCCTAATCAATTTATGTTGCTATGTTAACCCATCCGGTTGAGATTAAGACAAATTACCTATTACATTTGATACTCCTTAATCAATTATATATACCTGCGACATCTAATTTATCTACCGCTCAAGCAACATCCATCGAATTTTTTTTCGCTCGGTCAACATGCTGACGGGATCCCTCCTTGAAGTGTTCCAGTGGTGATGATTTCGGCATCGCTTTACACTATAACAACGACGATGTCGATCCCACCGTGTGCTGTACACGCAATAATAAGAGCTCATTCCTACAATTACGTCGCAACGTCTGCTTTGATGAGCGAGTTCATTGACCCAGAGGTAAGGTTTTAAACAGGTCTTATGCAGGTCTGGTCCTGTTTTGGTCCTACGGCATCTAATCGAGACCGAACAGAAAATCAGTATGATTTTGCTGGGGGTCCCGTTTGGATGGCGAGACCCAAATGATATCACTACGAAACAAGCTATTTTTAGACCCCCCTTCACTCTGATACAAAATATCGTGATAGATGATAGAGGGCAGATGCTATTGAAACAATGCTGGAGATTATAATATGAAACACAAATGTCTGAATTTTGCGAGCTATCTTCGTCCGTATATTCTTGTCTGCATGTACCGCTGAGAAGTACTTGCTTGTACTCTGCCTGAGGCAAAGTCTGCCTCTGCAGGAAACTAGTAGAGTATCCTTAATCCCTTTACTGCACTCCGTTTCATTCTGCTTGTTTCGCCCGAATACTTGCCATTTCCTTCAATACGACATCGTAAGGGGCAATCGAGGAGTTCATTTTGGATATGAGGCGAGGCTTGAACTGCACGGTGAATCGGGGCTGTGAAGACTAGCCCCCTTGATAGACGGCTCATGCTAAGGTAATGCTAGATGATTCCCTTGGTTTGTCGTGGTTGCTTTTTTCCGTATAGTTTGAAGGCTACTCGGGTTTCCTGTAGAGGCAGAGTACAACAACAGACAGCAGTAGCGATAGTTCATTTTAGGAAGAGTAGCGGTAGCACACAGACACAGCGAGCAGCGCTAGTGATCCAGCGATCGACATACAGCAGGACGCTAACTCGCAACTCGCCCACCACATTCCATGGGGCTAGTCTCTCACAGCCCTGCTTCGCAGAGCACCCAAATCCTCCGCTCCTACTCAAAATGAACTTCTCGAATGCCCCCTACGATGCCGCAATTGAAGGAAAACCACAATTGGTCTGGCTAAGTGCATATAGCGGTAGCTGGTGGGCCAAAGATCGACATCGACTTCTTACCGTATGCTTTGGCTGCTGTTGGATGACGCTCGACCTGATGAGACTGGATGGTATCCTGTGAACCTTGCTGGTCCGAGAGTTGGCACCATTTGGACGCTTCGCTTGCGTTGGGGTGACCCAAGGCGACTGCGTTGCGGCTCATGTGAGTCGCCTGTAAGACGGTGTTGGTACCATGGAGAGACTGTTGGTGCTGACGGATCCGCCGAGTGTGTACTCTATCGTTTGGCTGAACCATTTACTCGCGGGGGCAGGGGTCATCATCAAGTCGGACGGCCCGGGTAGCTAGAGTACAAGCTGGTGGTAGTTAACCGTTGACAGCAGGGTTGATTTTTTTTTGTCCAGTATGGTTTTTCATGCAATATCCCTTTAATACATAATACATCTATTTTCCATTGCATATTTGATTGTAGAGTTTTTCTAAAACCCTGGTTTGTGTAGGGTCTTTTTTAGGTCCCATTTGGAGGCTAATTTTATTTCGGTCCTGTTTTGGTCCTACGGACCAAAAAAGACCAGACCTGCATAAGACCTGTTTAAAAATCTTCCGACCCTGAGTTATTGTGGTTAATGGAAGCCGTAATCGAGTTTTCGTATCGAGCTGCCGTAGCGGCTGGCGCCATATCCTTTTTTGGCGAGAACCCGTAGGGTATCAACACTCGTTCATGGCTGAAGATCGGGGGGGGGGGGGGGGGGCTAAAGGAGCTGCGAATGCATGCATATCCAGGAACACAAGTTGAAATACGCCCACTTCCCAAAATGCTATCACAGGAATGCCATAGTTCACTATATATCTAATTTTTCCTCGTGAAATTGATGCGGCGACAGTACATGTACATCAGGCAGCCGAAAAAAAAAATGGGGGCGCCAAAAATGGCCAACTAGAGAATTGGGTTGGATGTGCGCCTGAAAACGGTATGCAAGTTCGTTGAAGCAAACCAAAATCACTCGGCTACAACAAACCTACCAATTAAGACATTAGTCCTCTAGACAAACTGTACCAACCTACAGGATTATCCGAAAAACGTGGGGGCCAAGACGCAAGCAGCCTAAAGGTTAGCCGCGCCCCAGCCCCTGCAGTTTGTCAGCACAAGGCCGCAGCGATCATGGCGTAGATTCTAGCGCGATCTCCTGTGCTTCAATCGTAAGAAGACATGACAGTCGCTATGTCTTCGTGTATTCCTAACAAATTTCCACATTGAAATCTTTAGACTAGATATTGATCAAATTGGACCATCAGCACAGCCGCTATTAAATGAGTAATCCTAAGGAAATTGTATGAAAACGCAGAGAAAATGATGAGTGATCCAGACTACAGGCCGTTCCTTAGAACTAGAGTAGCGATACAACCGAGTCCTCAGTTCAGCTTTTTCGGTCGCCGCAGCAGCAATGCCCCCCCCCTCTTCCCCCCGTGCTCACGGTGAAAACTCCGCTGGTGTGGCACCGAACTAGCTGGACTCACCTCGCTGCAGAACTACCGAACGGGCCGACACTCAGACAAAATGCCCTCATCTGCCAGTCGTCGTGCTAGTACTAAGTACTTGCATAGCTTTTTTCAAGCTGAAGTAATTCCTCCTTATATGCCCAAGAACAACGTAAAATCCAGAGCTGTTCCGAGCAGAGCACAGCTTTGTTGTGAATTTGAGATGGTCTGATAAGCCGGGCTCAATAACAGGTCTAAGAGGAACTTTCATTTTTTGGAAAATTCCGCCTTAACGATACATTTTTTTTGTTTTAGTTTTCATGTAGGACGACTTTACAGACGGTAAGGGGCTTGCCGGTCCAGGAGCCAGACAATGCTGTTTTTTTTTCTTCTAATAGTGAGGCTTAGTTGCGTAGATCGCTGGGTAGAACGGACAGAGCACCAGCAAATCGCGTCTGTCGATTTTGAGTGAGTTCTGAAAATCTTGGGGCTTATCGTTTTAGTAAATAATATCGTGCCGTCGGTATGAAGCGGGGAGGAGCTGCTGTACTACAGTAGGCCAGGGTTCCTCGATATTTCGACAGGCTAGCAAAGGCCTTCACTTCAGTAACAGTCTCCATGCAAGTGTCAAGTGTGTCAAACTTTTAAATTCAATGACCCCAATTCTTGG